>JARKHS020032298.1:0-47084 GCA_030143305.2 Amblyomma americanum | reverse complement strand
CACCTTCCAAATAAAAAGAATTGCTGACCTCATGATGTGACAGACAAAAAAGAAGAAAAAGAACATGACAAACAGATGTCCAACTGGTGCCTCAAGATTGTTTTTTTAAGCAGCTATTTCTGCTTTACATATGTGTATTGTCATCTTTTCTGTGAATTCCTTTGCCTGTTTTCTTTTGACTGTATACTCCATTGATTTTTTTACCTAGATAAAGAGAGAAAGGAGCTGAGAGGGAAAGGCAGACACACCTGCTTGGGTGGACATACTATAGAGCCATGGTTTCAATGAAGTTCAATCTGCCGTACCCTACAATGTCATGCTAGAAATTCCAACGGGATCATCTTCAAGTTCATGAGAATCAGTTGATGCCACTGGCGGGGGTGGTATGGACCCCTTTGAGAGGATTTGTGGCCTTTTCCTTGAGTTGTATGGGGCTATAGCCTACAATACGTTGAAATAAATTGACAGTGCTTTCTACACGAAATATATGTGCATCAGTAGATGTGCTCTTACGTTACAAAGTGGGAAGGAATACTTTTGCATATACACATGCAGTCGTGGGGCAGGGGCTCAATAAAACCTGGGCTTCTTCAGGTAGCGTATCCGAGCCTTCGAGGTGAGGAAATATGAAACTTTAATTTTGGCAAAATGAAAAACCAGCGGGTTTACTCGCACATTAAAGTAACTTATTTGCATAATTTAGGAAAGAGCAAACACTCAACTATTAAAATTTAACAGCGCTGAGCGACTCAATGAGCCTTGTTATCAGGGCCCAGAGCAATCGTTCTCAGTCAGGTCGCCTGTTAAATATCTCAAGGTTCCGCCCCTTCATCAGTCGGCGGTCAAATCAACACGTGGTACAGATTGGAAGAATGAAGCACATAGCACCCGGAGGCACTCGTGGGAATCGGCGAGGAGGATTCGGGGGTCCACTGCTACCTCGCACAGTAGAACGGCATGGCTCTATGGAAAACATGTGATTCGTGTAGGTGCCGCAGTCGCTCCTGCGGTGGGTCCTCTTCCCATGGGTCGGCTCCTGTCAGTGGCAGCTTATAACTGCAAGGCACAGTCCCCTCTTCTCTCCATTGTCTTGTTCATCGTGCGAACCAGACAAAGAGAAGGCCATCTCACCACTCATTAAAAGCGTGGGAAAGATCCCGCAGGTAGGTTCCCAGAGACATGCTTTTTTTCACGGGGTCAACGACAAGTCAAATGATGTGTCCGCAGCTGGGTTGTAACAGCTTCCTCCCCCGCCAGACGAGGATCTGCGGGTAGCAGTCACTGCTGCTCCCCAAAGGGACGACTCAATTGCTTGCAGAAGAACCAACATTTCTCCGTCGCCCGTAACATTGTCTTCTTTGACGTTGAACAGATTCTTCGAGGCTTCGCTGAAACTTCAACCACATGCTCAAGCCAGCACTCAGCATTGCTCTAAGAAAGCCAGTTAAAAGAAGGATTACTACAATGTGGTTACTATAGCTGTTGGAGAAAAGCCCACACTAAAAACTCTCAAGGCCCACATATGCTGAGAAAACCAAACATGCTACTACACACATGAACACGCATAAACGCACGAAATAAAAACTTAAGTAGCAATTTGATATACCTGTAGAGCACCCTGGAATGTTTAGAAAGAATGGTTAAGTGCGTCCGCGTTTACATTTAATTTGCCCTTGTACTTTATGTCGAAATGATACTGATGCAGAATAAAGCTCCACCTGAGAAGGCGGTTGTTCGTTGATGTCGCGGTTTGCGGCCAGGAAAGGGGAGAATGGTCCATTTATACAGTGAATTTGGCGCCTCCGAGATAGCATTGTAATTTCTGGATAGCCGAAACAATGCAAGAGCACTCATTTTCCAACACGAAGTACACCATCTCTCGAGAGCTCAGTTCTCGGCTCAGGTAGAGAACGAGATGTTTGTTGCCGTCGCCATCCCTCTGGCAGAGAACGGCACCTAGTCCTCGATCACTCGCATCACACTGGACCGTGAATTCTCGTTCGTAATCAGGAGCTCGCAAAACCGGGCGGCTAATCAGTACTGCATTCAGGTTTAAGAAGGACGCTTACTTCTTTTCGTCTCAGACTACATTTGTTGGCTCTGTCCTAAGGAGAACATCGGTCAGGGGACTTGCCAAAGCGGAATAATCACGCATATAGTGATTGTAATATCCTGTAAGCTCTAAGAATGTCTGAACGTCCGTCTCTGTAGACAGGGGAGACGTAGGACACCGCAAATGCTTCACAGTCGTTTAGAACCCTGCCCAATAGGCCGAAAAAAATGGAGCATTTCTCAGCCGAAGCTCGTCATTGTTGGTTGGAGTAACGAAAGCTGCATATCTATTGGCGTGCTCAGTGAGCGGTACATCTCAGTACCCTCGAGTAAGGTCTAATGTAGTTACATAGGCTGCTAGATTGACCTGTTCCACTCCCTCCTCAATATTGAGGATAGGATGCACTTGATCCTCGGGGACCGCATTTAACTTCCGGTAATCTACTACAGGCCTTGGCTTTTTACCCGGAGCTTCCATCAAGATCATAGGCGAAGCTTGTTCGCTTTCGGAGTGCTTGATTAATCCTAATTTCAGCAAGCGTTTTACCTCCCTATCAGGGATATCTCTCTGCCTTGTACAGAGTCCATTGCACCTTGAACGCACTGGCTCCTCGAAAGTTAACTCAATATCATGCTCAATCATATCAGTTCTGCCTGGACTGTCTACGAAGCAGTCATCAAACTCTGCTGTCAGTTCGCCGAGATCAGACAACTGAGATTCTTTTATTTCTCTCCGCTCAGTCCTCGTGAGGAGTTCCTGTGTGCTGCTTTCCTCTTCGCTTAGACAGATAAGGTTGTCTTCCATTTCCTCAAGAAGGTTCAGCGTTAGATTTATCGCGGCGTCTTTCTGCACGTAAGGCTTCATTAGCCTTACGTGCAGAACGTGCGTAATGAACTTGCGTTTATTAGGTTTCAATGGTAAATGCGCACTTCTTTACGCTTTCCCCAGGTTTTATCCACGTAGTTGATGTAAGAGAGCTTGGCAGTTACTTCAGCAGGCCCTTCCCATTGTACTTCGAGCCTATTCTGCCTTGGAGTTCTCAGCAACATTACCTTGTCACTGATAAACTGTCTCCTGGCGGGCTGTCCGATCATAGTAGACCTTAGAACGAGCCTGGGCTGACTTCATGCTGGCCTCCACGAGTCATTTTATATAGACTCAACACGAACTCCACTACTGTTGGGTCCTCTCCGAGCCCTTCCTAGGCTTGGCGTACCATTCGTAGAGGTGAGCGCAGTTACCTTCCTTAAACCAACTCGGCGGGGCTAAATCCAGTGGATGCATGCGGCACTGACCGCAAAGCGAAAAGTGCCGCAGGTAGGCATGCGTCGCAGTCGCGCTTTTCTTAGCACAATCCCCCAAGCACGCGCTTTAGAACAGAATGTCACCTTTCTAGTTGATGCTCTGCGGATGATGGATTGAGCTGTGCACTTTTTTAATGCCGCACCGCTCTAGAAATGAGGGGGTGATGACACTAGTGAATACACTACCCTGATCACTTTAGATCTCGGAAGGAAATACAACTCGGGCAAAGGCTGTTAACAGTGAATTCACAACACTCTGTGATGTCACCTCGTGCAGCGCAACAGCCTCTGGAAACTTTGTGGCAGGCATGGTGAGGGTTTAACGACACCTTGTCTCAGTCAAGAGAAGTAGCCCAACTATATATATCACCAGCGGTGAAATGGCTCAGTAATGATCGGTACTAAAACCATCGGCGCTTTCCACTTATCTCGCGCCTTTCCGACCCGCTGACAAGCGTTGCACGACCTTACAAAACGCTCCATGTCCTTAAAATATTCAGACCAATAGTATTCCTGTAAAAGCCTCTGCTTTGTTTTACTGATTCCCAGGTGGCATGACCACGAATTGCCATGGGAAAGTCGTAGTATGTCTTGTCGGTACTTCTGGGGAACGACTAATTGGTCTCGCTCCGCTCCACGAATATCCTTGTAGCATTTAGGTAGTTTTCCTGAAACTGCGGCTTTGGTTGTAAGCGTACCGAAAGGGCCCTCAATTACCACTGTCGCGATAGGCAAGCACACGCTTTGTTCTTCCACTACCTGTCGGATTCATACACATAGGCCTGGTTAATCGAATGGTGACACATACGACAAATGGACAACATCCTTCGTTGCATCTTAGTCGCTCCCCTTTCACTATGCGTGTGAGTTTGCAACAGCTTCATGTTTTCATCGCAGTTACTGACATACGGGAGTGCAAACTTTTCTTTTTGACACTTCCCTGCTATGCGACCCTGCTCATTGCATCTGTAGCAAGTGAGCGGCCTCCTAGCCTGAAACGTGACTTTTTCTTTCTGCGCTTTGGCCACTTTTGCACCGTTCTCATTGTCTTCCTTCCTTTGAGGTTTATCGGAAGAAACTTTTCTTTCGTCTTTCTCGACTGTAGAGTTCCCAAAGTGCCTCTCGTGACGGTAATTCGCACTTCTCCTGAAAATACGGGGCATATCAACTCTAGTGCTGTTAAACAGCTGGCGCGAAGCGCACTCCTCAATGAGTTCGGCAGCTTTTGTCGCAGACGTTACATTGTCGCGGTCCTGTAGCCAATTTCTTTCCTCTTCAGGGAGGCAGTTGTAAAACTGCTCCAACAACATCCTCTCTACAAGAGCGTCCTGGTTACTATAGGACCCGGTGCCCTTAAACCATTCGACCAAGTTAACTTGCAGCTTGTACAAAAAATCGGGATGGCTCTTGTCCCTCGACTTCTTAGCTCCCCGAAATCACTGCGTGAACGCTTCTGCGCTAAGTCTACTTTCGTAGAAGGCAAGCCTTGACCTTCTCGTAGTTGTCCGCGCCCTCCTTGCTGAGCCGCACGACAACCTCCGATGCCTCGCAGGGCAGAACAGTCAGTAGCCTTTGATACCAAGTCTATCAACTGAAGGACAGTTTGTCGCACGTTCGTCCAAAATTTGCAAGATAGAGACAGATATCCCCTGATACCACATATGGCTGAATGTTCCCAGACATCTTGAACTCTGCCTCCTCGTTGAGAAGAGGTACCGCTTGCTGGGGACAATTGCCCGACCTCTTGCTTAACTCTACTTCTGAGTTACGGAGCTCTATTGCCCGTTCCTGTTTTATTGCTTCATTCTCTCTTTCACGCTCACGCCTTTTCTGCTGTCTGAGCTGCTCTTCCTTTTTTTTGTTCAATGATGTTCCACGTCTCACTGAGCTCCTCATCATCTGCCCCCAAATCAATGATTGCCTGAATAATCATGGGTTTACGTGCAAAACCCTTTTGTATCGATCCCCAATTCCTCATACAACAGCAACAGGTCCGGCTTCTGCAGCTTCTGTTGGTCCACTATAGTTCTGAGTCTAGGCTATTTCCAAAACAACTATGCAAAAATACCAACCCTCGATGATTTAAGCACAGGTCTCTACCAGTTCTAAATTTTAACCCTATTTTAGAATCTGGTCCACATCAGAGGAAAGCCAAGCACTCACCCACAGATGTGATCATGTCTTGAGACAGCTGCTCTCTCGTTGGCTGACCGTTGTTGCCGCTTGTAGGTTCCGATCTCACCGCTGGTCACCCGTTTTCCTGGTGCAGGAGCTCACTCGAACCCGCGCACCTTCGGGTAGCGTGTCCGAGTTTTCGGGCTGAGGAAATATGGAACTTGAAGTTTGGGAAAACGAAAAAGAAGGGGGTTTACTGGCAGTTTGAAGAAACGTTTACATAATTACATAATTTACAATAATTTATAAAAGAGCAAACAGTCAAATGTTAAACGTTCATAGCGTCGAGCGACTGGATACGCCTTGTCGTCAGGGCCTAGAGCAATCGTTCTCACTCAGGTCTCTTGTTAAATATCCCAAGGCTCTGCCCCTCCACCAGTCGGCGGCCACTTCAACACGTGGCACAGATCGGTAGAATGACAAAACACATAGCACGCGGAGGCACTCATGGGAATGGGCGAGGAGGATTCGGGGGTCTGCCTCTACCTCGCACAATAGAGGGGCACGTCTCTGTCAAAAACAGGTGATTCGTGCGGGTGCCGCGGTCACTCCGGCGGTGGGCCGCAGGTCGGCTCCAGTCAGTCAATGCTAAATACTGGAAGGCATCGTACCCTCTTCCCTTTGTCGTCTTGTCCATCGTCAATCACGTCTCGCGGCGAACCAGACAAAAGGGAAGGCCATTCCCGCCCCCCTCAACAACAGGGTGGGAAAGATTCGCAGGTAGGTTCCCAGAGACATCCTTTTTTCGCGGGGTCAACGAGGGGTCAAAACACGTGTCCCCAGCAGGGTTGTAACGTTGCCAATGTACTGCATTCATATTGGCCTTTCAAACACATGCTCTGGAATGTAGGTACTTTCAGAATTTCGTTTTACTGCACTGAAAGGCACAGCTCTAATTCAATGAAATTGATTGGTACTTGAGCAACTGGCATAGCCACACACTCCTAGAAGGAAAGGTAGTGAAAAGGTGGTAACGGCTGCTGTTACTAACATTTTTTAATAGTTGCTACCTTTGTACTACCTTCTTACGACCTCAATGAAAAAGGAGGTAGTAAAACTGCAGTAAGTACGGCTGTAACTTCCTTTTTGGCTGTTAATACCTTTGTACTACCTCATTGCCACCTCATCGAAAGCAGAGGTAGTAAATGCGGCTTCTACTCGTATGACGCCATCCGGAAAAAAAGTCGGCGAACACGCAATTGGAGGTATATATGTTGACGGTTCGAATCGTTGTCAAGAGCTAGCTTCCAACCTAAGAGGCGTATGGTATATGCAGTGGGAAGTCGTATGAAACCACCAGCAGCAGTGTACAATAAACAGTTACGCAAAATTTCGATACGAAAGTCTAGAAAAATTGCCGCGACATGCACGTGCGCCAGTGGTGTGCTCCTACTCCTCGCGCGCATGTCCGGACCCCGTAGAATATCTGTTACGGGTTCAATTGGACTTATTTTTGGAAATGTGGCGGAGCGTTTGAAGGATGCTTCACTCCCGCCACCGGTTGGCCCGGTATTGCACTACCTCCGGGATCGGCCTTGTCTTTAGCGCGTCTGTACTATCCTGTCTTTCTATCCCATCTTTCAACTCTCCTACTATTTGCACGTGGTAGCGATTGTGGCTCGGCTTGAGCCAGTGAGCAGACCTGTGCGTTTTCCTTTTCTTTCTTCCTGGCAACAACAGACAACAGACTCCTGGTCACCTGTGTCACCTGCGATTGTCCGGACCCGTAGAGTATCTGTTAAGGGTCCAAGTTGAACTTATGTTTCGGAAATGTGGCGGAGAGTTTGAAGGATGCTTCACTCCCGCCACTGGTTGGCTCGGTGTTGCCCTACCTCCGGGATCGGCCTTGTCTTTAGCGCGTCTTTACTACCCTGTCTTTCTATCCCCTCTTTCAACTTTCCTTCTATCTGCACGTGGTAGCGATTGCGGCTCGGCTTGAGCCAGTGAGCAGGCCTGTGCACATTCCTTCCTTTCTTTCTTCCTGGCAGTCACAGACAGACCTGGTCACCTGTGTGGGGCCCACCTACGCGTTAGTAATGGGCTAGATCGAGTGTAATTTTTTGCATTACTTTTGGTTTTGTAGAAGCCCTATAAGAGCTCTGCTTCTAGCTCTGGAGTCATATTTTTGCAAAGCAAAGTATTGCAGCGATGACGCAGTGCCTGCGTCTTACCCTGCATTCAGATTAGAGGTTGCTTTTACTATCTGGAGGTAAACGTTGGCAATGGCAGTTGATGTCTCTGCCTTCGTAGGTTTTAAATGAAATTAATGTCTACTCGCTGTTACTACCTTCAGAGGTAGTAAATGCTAGTAAGGGTAGCTCCTGTTGCTACCTAGTAACCATTACTACGTTGCAGTTACTGCCTGCAGTTATTACCTAGGTAGTAACACATGTGACAAGCAGTTACTACCCTGAAAGTTAGTAACTACAACTACCTTTTTGTTTAGAGTGCATAGTCATGGCAGCCAGAACTACTTAATCGCTGTGATGACATTATATTGGTAGGTGAGCGAACGAGGAGTTCATTGCAGAATGCAAAAAATCAAGTGTATGAGATACCAAACAGGAATGAAAAAATTTGTGTAGCGCAGTAACATTCTGTAGTGCTCTTCATTTTGAGGCGCCAATCATACACTTAAAAACTTTACAGAATTCCATAGTTCCAGCTTCTTTTTATGCTGTATTTTTCAACACAATGCAGTAATAACCACCTGACAAGCTGTAGTTCTGAATGCACACCTACCTGGAATGTTTTTGAATTGTGGAAGAGAATGTTCACGACCCGTTCTCTGTTTAATTAATTGGTGTTTTTCCTCACCCTACCCTCATGCAAGCCATCCATGTTAGGGTAGAGGGAAATCTTTGCCATCATCTGCACTGAAAAGAAAAAATCTTAAGTTAAGGAAAAGCAGCGATATGCGAAAATATTCTTTTAATACTGTAACGTTAGCAAATAGCATTGATGCAGATTTTCGCGGTCCAGAAGGTTTATGAAGGGTGCTTTCAAAATGGATTCTCGGAAGTTGAACAATACTACTTCTGCGTCAAAAAAAATAGGGGAGGGGAAATTTGGCAGCTGTAGATCTGTTCTTCTAGCAACACTGACACTGCACCCTAACAGATGGGCCAAACTAACTATTTTTAATGTGGGTAAGAAATCAGAATTTTCAATTGAGCACCAGGCGCATAAAGGGAATTAACAAAAATTAAAATAAATAAACATAAAAAATCAGCCCTCTAGGTCTCCATTTAAAATAAAAAAATCTGTGTAGCAGCCTGGAACACCTGTCACCATAAAATTAAATTGCATTTCTGGAAAGCACGTGATGTGTGATTGGTCGGAACCTGAAATGGTGTATTATTTTATTTTGTTTACGTAGACTGCCTTGCGCACCTTCTGTAAATTCACAAAATTCTGATCCCTTACTCGTGCACTTGTGTTTTGGTGCTTGCATTCAGCAGTTATAAATTCTAACGCAGCCTGCTTCATACAGTTCTCAATGGTGACTCTCAGTAAGCGACTTTCATGCCTGTAAAAGCAATGGAAAGCGGCTAAAGAAAACAAACTAAAATTACTGAGCTCCGGACAAACATCATCACTTGGAATAATAGGCGTATACGGCCTCAAAACACACGGTGGATACTCCAAGTCAGGAATTGTGCGATGTTGAAATTTGACATATTCATCAAAATTATTGTCCGGGCGCCTTCAACTGATAATTGAAAACTGATAATTGAAAGTTGCATTGAAAGGCGCCCGTATGCTGTGCGATGTCAGTGCACGTTAAAGATCCCCAGGTGGTCGAAATTATTCCGGAGTCCTCCACTACGGCACCTATTCCTTTCTTCTTTCACTCGCTCTCTTATCCCTTCCCTCACTGCGCGGTTGAGGTGTCGAATGATATATGAGAGATACTGCGCCATTTGCTTTCCCCAAACCAATTATTGTTAATATTATGGAGGAAAAACGCTAAGGCGCCCGTGTGCTGTGCGATGTCAGTGCACGTTAAAGATCCCCAGGTGGTCGAAATTATTCCGGAGCCCTCCACTACGGCACCTATTCTTCCTTTCTTCTTTCACTCCCTCCTTTATCCCTTCCCTTACGGCGCGGTTCAGGTGTCCAAAGATATATGAGACAGATACTGCGCCATTTCCTTTCCCCAAAACCAATTATTATTATTATATATTATTATTATATATTATGCATTTTTAGGAAAGGCGCAGCGCCGCGAAGCGGCAGCACACCTGTGGCTCGGTGCTACTAGTGGCGTATGCAGAGTTGTGACTAGGGAGAAAAAGGGAGAGAAATGCGCCGTGTGTCGTCACTGCTCCTCCCCAATGCGCAGCACGGCTTTCCAGGAATCACTGAAACTGCTCAACCTGCGGCCAGTAAAGCTTTCGCTTTAAAAAGGCATGTCGGATGCTTCGTCTCGGTTACTGCTGGCTTCGGTCAAGTACGGATTAGGCTAGAATTGCATAATCAAGGTGCTTCACTGGGCCGAAATTCCTCAGTCTTCCTGTTCTCACGCTGTGGCTGCTTCGTTGTGCGCTGCACATTACGAACATCATTCCGCGTTATTATCAGTGAAGAGAAACGCATCAAATTTTGGAGGAAGTTGCCCTTCGTCTTTAAGAGGGAGAGCAGACAGCGTATCGCAGCGTTCCCGAGGAGTACACGGAACACCATTGGCCATTCAGTGCGACGCGCAGCCAGTAGGACAATTTAAGGAAAGGACTCCTGTCTCAGATATCTCGGCGCACACCCGAACCAGGCCGTAAGGGAAGGAAAATGAAATGAACAACTGCTTTTAAGGAAAGGAAATGACTCCTGTCACATTTCTCGCTGGACACCCGGATCGTGCCGTATAAGAAGAAAAATCAATCAATCAATCAATCAATCAATCAATCAATCAATCAATCATTCAATCATTGGTTCATTCATTATTCAATAAATCAATAAATCAATCAATCAATTATTCTTTCAATCAATTAATAGATCAATCTATGATTAACGCTGTGGTGTTAAAATCACTCCCCTTACGGCGCGGTTCGGGTGTCCATTGAGATGCGCTTTTTTTCGCTCACGGCTAATGACGCCGATGCCGGCACGAGATCCTTAACGCTGTAGAGTTAATAATACTGCCCGAATACGGTATACAACCGCACGCTCATTGCAAAAAATAATGCACGATAGAGGTAACCACACGTCTACGATCTACGAATGCAGAGGGAGCCGAATAATGCAGATTCTTTTACAACACGGTATCGAAAGCAGCGTGCAAAGAATGCTCGACACGTTAGTCATTAAGAATAAATTTTGATCAGTGTGTACGAGAGAAAATCTGTTATTTGCTTATATCGATGCTCAGCTTACTGAGGAGCAGCAATGTCTTAATCAGGATTTTGCAGCCGGGTTTATAGTTCAACTGAAGAAAAAGAAATGTTGCTGTGCCTGGGTATCCTGTATGTGCATCTGGGGTTGATGAGGCGGGAAAGTGGACAGCTGCGATGGGTTGGAGTGTGTTATCAACGATGCATTTGTCGTCTCTTTGCCCATGCAGGCTGTGTCCGCCCGTACTGTGTCAGCATATGTTTCATTTATAAGATCTAATGCCCCAAAGCTAATAAAGCTTTGAGAGATGTGTCATTGAAGGGATCTAGAAATTGTTCAGCACCTTGGGTTTTCTAACGTGCACCGACGTCGCACAGTACACCTCTCTTGCATGTCGCCTCCATCAAAATGCAACTTCCACGCCAGGGACAAAACCTGCGTCTTTCGGGCCAGCATCTGAGCACGTTGACTCTACAGCAACCTCGGCGGGAATGGCGATCTGCTACGGGTCCCATTTTGGACCCAAGATATTAAACATATTTCCGGAAATGTAGCGGTGTGCTTGAAGCTTGATTCACCTCCCCTCGGGTTGGCCCGGTACTTATGTGCCTCCGGTATCGCCCTGGGGCTTTATAACTCGCGCATTTTCTTTCACTGTTTGCTCTCCACTCTTTCAGCTCGCCTACTTTCTGTACGTGGCAGTGCTTGTGGCTCGGCTTCTGCCAGTGGGCAGGCCCATGCACATTGTTCTTCATCCTTTCTGTCGGCAACAGCGGCAGCAGCAATGCACCAGTGTGCTATGCGATGTCAGTGCACGTTAAAGATCCCCAGGTAGTCGAAATTATTCCTGAGCCCTCCACTACGGCACCTCTGTCTTCTCTTCTCTCAGTCCCTCTTTTATTACTTTCCTTACGACAGGGTTCGAGTTTACACCAAGATGGGAGACAGATACTGTGTCATTTACTTTCCCTAAAACCAAATTATGTTGATTTGCTAGAAATACATTTGAAAAAAAAACTGAAGTTGGTTTTTGGGGAAAGAAATGACGCAGTATCCGGAACACAGCTGTAAGTTGAGAGTAGTTTCAGGGGCAAGTCTTCTTACAGCCACCCATTAAACACTAGGATGTAGTACTGGCCGGTGTGACGTAGGCTACTGCGTCAAGCGGAGGCAGAACCGACATCGCCGCCTACCCCAACCCCGTCTTACGCCCCACCAAGAAGACACGACGAACTGACTGCGCTGCCGCGACGGGACGGGACTCGATAACCCTAGAGACCCGATAATCCACCTACATGCCCGAACACAGCTCCACTGGCGATGCCGTTCGGTGCGCTCATGGGCCTCGGTCTTATGCTCCAGGTTACCTGTGGCCCGCAAGCTTGGTGGCTGAGCGCGCATCGGATTATCTTGCCATCCGTCATGGCGGCAATCCCTTCACCTTCTTCTATCCCCTCTCAACCATTGCTTCACGCACATCGTCATGCCCAACTTAATCACTTAATTGTCCCTTAATTGTTCCGAAGAGAGCACTCTAACGAGATAACTCCTACTCAGTACACTGGTGGTACCCCACACTACACTCTGCGCAGAGCGCGCACTGTCGTCTCGCGGTAATGCAGGACGTACAGTCGCTACAAATGTCTGTGGACCACGTATTCCGCAAAGCCGCCAGCTTAACTATTAGCAGGTGGCTGGAGACTACACTTGTAGAGATGAAACAAAATTCTGACTTTCACAAGTCACCTTGACAAGTGTGGTCTCCAGCCGCCGGCTAATAGGAAAGCTACCGGCTCCGTTTGGGGAACACCTAGTACAGAGACTTGTTCCCGACACTGCACTCGCGGTTATACCGGACGTACGACGGTCGCCGCTATGTAGGTAATGGTGAACACTCTTAAGGTTTGTTTACACTACACATATATAGCCCCGAAAGCAGAAGATTGTACTGCTGTCACCGTAGCTCAGTTGGTAGACCAGTGGACGCGAAATTTGGAGGCCGTGAGTACGGATCCAAACGGCGGCATCTGGTTGTTTTCCTACTGCTTTTATTAACCTCTCATTATGAGAATATAGGCCGTGGTTTAGCTCTGGCTAAACCTAGTTGAATTGCGAAAGCTTTGTTTTCTCGGCACGTCGTCTACGGAGCGTCTCATTCCGAAGATCTCGAGAACTAAAACTGGTCTTTTCGGCAGTTGAAATGTCACTCCGGGACGAGGCACGACTTCTTCTAGCCGCATCTTCGCTACGACGCTTCTCGAGTCTTGCGGCGCGTCCTACTGCCGTCTCTTGGGCGCGTTGTCTCTTCCTCACTTCGTTCTTTCGTTGTTGCCTCAGTGGGGTCCTTGAATAGGGGATTAACCCGCAAGAACCTCAGTCTGCTATTTCAATGGAATGTTTATTCCTCCTCCTCCTCTATTTCGCGCTCTCCATAACGAGTAGAATCTACTGAGGCAAATAATTTCGACTACCTGGTGATCTTTAACGTGCACTGACATCGCACAGCACACGAGCGCCTTAGCGTTTTTCCTCCATAAAAGCCGCCCGTGTGCTGTGCGATGTCAGTGCACGTTGAAGATCTCCAGGTGGTCGAAATTATTCCGGAGCCCTCCTCTACAGCACCTCTTTCTTCCTTTCTTCTTTCACTCCCTCCTTTATCACTCCTCTGACGGCGCGGTTCAGGTGTCCAAAGGTATATCAGATAGATACTGCGCCATTTCCTTTCCACCAGAACAAATTAATATTAAGCGCGCATATATATATATATATATATATATATATATATATATATATATATATATATATATATATATACACCTCGCGAAGTGACACCTCCTCTTCCTCTACCCCAGCGGAGCACATCTGGTGGAGCGAGCGGCGACGGCAGGGTGTCGACGGCGGCGCCAACTGTTGGAGCACGGCTGCGGCGCTACTAGCAAACGGCGGCTGAAGGCCGTTCGTAGGCCACGGCATACGGCTGAAGATCGGCCACGAGAAGCGCCGCGTTGGCCGGCGTAGTGTTAATTTCTGTAACGAAATTAAAACTACAAAAAAATTAGCTGCGGTTTAAATACTGCTCAATTTAGTTAGAGAGCGAGAGCTGCAGTGTATCGGGTAAGTGGACGCGCCTTGGCCTGTATCCTTAAGTGCGTTCTGCACACTGGATAGGGAACGCGCCAACCATGGCAGCTGGAGGTAAATTTAATGGTTGATCGCGAAAGGTTGGTCACCCAATGAACGCTGCGGTTTAGAGGATAAGCTCGGCTATGCCAGGATATGCGTAGCGAAATCTAAGGCAGAACATGTTTAGCATTGTTTAATCTTGATTGCAAGTCATGGTTATTCTGGTTGTCTAATTACGTAGTTGACGCATTAAAGACGACACAAATGTGGTTGCGCGCATGCGAGCTCTCCTTTTCAATCCTCCGACATGTTATCAGGGATGCGACGCAGCTGGCGAAACGAGCGGAGGCGAGCGCAACGACGAGGAATGCGGTTTGACGTCATACCAAACGGCGGCGGCGGCGAGCCGCTCAGTGTGACATCATGCCAGGCGGCGCGGCGATCACGCAAGGCACAGTAATCGTCTCACATATCTCGGTGGACACCCGAAACACGACGTAAATTAAGAGATAAAGGTGAGAGGGAAAGAAGACAGAGAAAACTGAACATTGAAAGTTGCATTGAAAGGCGCCCGTATGCTGTGCGACGTCAGTGCACGTTAAAGATCCCCACGTGGTAGAAATTATTCTGGTGTCCTCCACTACTTCACCTCTTTCTTCCTTTCTTTTTTCACTCGTTCCCTTATCCCTTCCCTCACTTCGCGGTTGAGGTGTCCAACAATATGTGAGACAGATACTGCGCCATTTGCTTTTCCCCAAATCCAATTACTATTAATATTATTCATTTTGAGGAAAGGCGCGGCGACGCCCAGCGGCGGAACACTTTTTGCTCGATGCTACTAGTGGCGCATGCAGAGTTGTGACTAGGGTGGTGGTGGTGGTAGTGGTTTTATTAAAAATAATAGTAAAAAGGAAGGAAAAGATTTTTGCTAGCCCCGGCATCTGCCATCGATACTGAAGCACCTGAGCTGGGGCAGCGGAAATAAAGGACAGCAGGCAGAATGGAGAAATGAAATGAAAGAGGTGAGGGGACAGGAGTAGAGGACAGGGGGAGAAGTAATATGTACAAACTATTTACACAATAAGTAATGTGTCCAGGTTGTGCGCGTGATAAGGTCAGTTTAGAGGAATTAAATCACACACGCGCACAGCACTGTGTAGGTTACAACTGGAGTGGGGCGTCCAGTTATTGAATCGTTCAAGGTAGAACTCGCGGAGCGTTCGGTCGCTGCGTGTAACTACCTGACGGAGAACAGACGGGACGTCAAGCCCGTGTGTTCGAGGAATGCACAGAGGCTCACCAAAGTTCGCTCACGAGTGCGCGCACTGCCCTGCGGCCACAATAGCGTCTTGATGGAGTCTGGTAGTATGCCCTGCGCCCTATAGGCCGCGAGCATATCGGGACGAGCATCGGCGAACGCGGAGCAGCGAAGGAGCAGATGTTCTAGTGTTTCCACTGCACCGCATCCGTCACGCACATCACTCGTCGCGATTCCGTGCCGCACCCGTCGTTCCCCGGGCCACACGCAGCCGATGCGCGCGCGGAGGATCATTGCACGTTGCGACCGTGTAAGTGCGCGACAGCCGGTGACACTGTCGATGCGCTCACCTCCCGCGATGCGTGGGTCGGGGTGCTGCTTTCGGAGATGGTCGTGAATGGCCGCACGCACGTCCTCCAGCGCAAGGGGCAGATCGCTGGCAGGTAGTTGGTGTGCAGCGGTCGCGAGGTCGTCAGCTTCTTCGTTGCCGGCGATGCCGCAGTGACCGGGCACCCACTGTGCACGCACGGCACAACCTCTCTGCGCGAGGCGCTCGATGCGCGAGCGAATTTCCCGCACTAGTGGGGTACCGCGGCCGTTAGATTGCAGGCGGCTGAGGGCGGCGCGGGAGTCGCACAGCAGAGCACTCCTGGGCGGCGGAGGGCCGAGGGTGAGCAGCAGGTCCAGCCCGAGCCGGATCCCCATCAACTCCGCCGTGGTGGAGGAGCCCAGGAAGGTTGCGTGTTGCTGGCTGTGCAGTCGCAGGGCGGGGATGGTGGCCGCCGCAGCAAGGGAGCAGCTGTCGCGGGCCACTGAGCCGTCGGTGTACACGAGGAGGTGGTCCTGGAGCTCCTCGTGTATGACGGCTCTGGCCAGCTGCTGCAGAGCGCAGAGGGGTGTGCTCCGCTTTCCCCGCGATGCCGACGATCTCTCGCTGTACCTCCGAGGCAGCAGGCCAGGGCGCGCAGGAGCCGTAGGGGGGTGGGCCTTGGGTCAATTGCTCATACTCGAGCAGCGCCGCGCCCATTCGTGAGCGCGGGTGCGAGCGCATACGCTGCAGCAGCGAGCCGCCGTCCGGTGCGCGGTGAAGCCGGTCGATGTGATTCAGTGCCCTGCGCGCTGCTTGGAGCTCAAGGGGCCACGCTCCTGCCTCGGCGAACGTTGCGGCGCACTGCGAGTTTTTGGGCACTCCTAGGCACACGCGCAGGGACTTGCGGTGCTGAAGCTCGAGCTTCTTCCAGCACGGCTTGCGCACCGTGACGAGCGGCAGCGCATAGAGCACCGCCCCCAAAGCTGCGGCATTGTATAGACGCAGCGCGGCTTGCTGGGAGATGCCCTGGCCTCGAGCAGTGAGCTTGTGCACGGCGGCGGTGATCCTCTTCATCTGCAGACAGGCCTTGGTAGCCGCGGGGCGGAAGGAAAGGCGCCAGTCGATGTCCAGGCCAAGGTACCGCACCGATTTACGCCAAGGAATCGGAGTCCCGTCCAGTGACAGTGGCGCAAGGTGCGCGCGCGAGCGCGAAACGCAGGCCATGGCCACCGATTTGTCCGCGCTCAGTGACAGACCAAGGCCGCGCAATCTGGCATCGATTGCGGTCAGGGCTCCCTGAAGGCACCCCCGCACGCGGAACGCCTCGCCCGGTGGTCCCCGGCACCACAGAGCTATGTCGTCTGCATATATGGACATGTACACATGGTGTCGCCCGCTCGTGGGGAGGGAGGCCGGCACCACCGACATGGCCACATTAAACAGAAATGGTGATAGGACAGAGCCCTGCGGCACGCCCATGTCGACCGGGCGAGGCTTGGAGAGCTTACCCCCCTACTCGTACGCGCATGGTGCGCCCGCTCAGGAAGCCATGAACGTATCGCAAAAGGCGCCCGCTCACACCGGCCCCCTCAAGCACCGCGAGAATTGGTGCGCGGTGAACGTTGTCAAAAGCGCCCGAGACGTCCAGTAGTAGCAGCAGCGCAACCTGGCCTGCCGCCCCGACATGCTCCTGCGCTTAATGTTTGATCGCGAAAGGTTGGTCACCCAATGAGCGCTGCGGTTTAGAGGATAAGCTCGGCTATGCCAGGATATGCGTAGCGAAATCTAAGGCAGAACATGTTTAGCATTGTTTAATCTTGATTGCAAGTCATGGTTATTCTGGTTGTCTAATTACGTAGTTGACGCATTAAAGACGACACAAATGTGGTTGCGCGCATGCGAGCTCTCCTTTTCAATCCTCCGACATGTTATCAGGGATGCGACGCAGCTGGCGAAACGAGCGGAGGCGAGCGCAACGACGAGGAATGCGGTTTGACGTCATACCAAACGGCGGCGGCGGCGAGCCGCTCAGTGTGACATCATGCGAGGCGGCGCGGCGATCACGCAAGGCACAGTAATCGTCTCACATATCTCGGTGGACACCCGAAACACGACGTAAATTAAGAGATAAAGGTGAGAGGGAAAGAAGACAGAGAAAACTGAACATTGAAAGTTGCATTGAAAGGCGCCCGTATGCTGTGCGACGTCAGTGCACGTTAAAAATCCCCACGTGGTAGAAATTATTCTGGTGGCCTCCACTACTTCACCTCTTTCTTCCTTTCTTTTTTCACTCGTTCCCTTATCCCTTCCCTCACTTCGCGGTTGAGGTGTCCAACAATATGTGAGACAGATACTGCGCCATTTGCTTTTCCCCAAATCCAATTACTATTAATATTATTCATTTTGAGGAAAGGCGCGGCGACGCCCAGCGGCGGAACACTTTTTGCTCGATGCTACTAGTGGCGCATGCAGAGTTGTGACTAGGGAGCGAAAGAGAGAGAAATGCGCTGTGTGTCGTCGCTGTTCCTTCCGCATGCGCAGCACGGCTCTCCAGGAATCACGCGAAACTGCTCAACCTGCGGCCAGTAAAACGTTTCCGTTAAAAAGTCATCCCGGATGCATGTATGGATGGATGGATGGATGGAAACAACTTTTATTAGAAAAAAAGGAAAGAAAAGATCTTCCAGGGTGATCTTTCACCGGTCCAGGAGTCCACGGGCTTGTGCCTCACCTGAGGTCCGACTCAGCAGCCATTTCTGGCCGGCGGGCAGAGCGGTTCGTAAAGGAACTTCCCAGGGAGAATAAGTAGGATTGGGGATGGGGGGTACTGCCTCTGGGGAAAGACATTCCCAAAGGTAGTGGAAAAGTGTGAATCTGGGCACGCCACAAGTGTTACAACGAGGAGGAAAGGTGGGGTGAAAGCATGACAGACGGTAGGCTGAAATTAGGCTGCCCGTCTGTAATTGTCGCCAAGTGGCGCTGGATAAGGACGACAAAATACTGTGGGGTGGTGGTAATGTCATGCGGCTGAGTTTGTAGATTGCGGGGATTTGATGATATGTATAAAGGACCGATGGGGCCTGTAGCGCAGGGTTGGGTGCCTGATCGTCCGGGGTCCGGGAGGAGAGTTCTCGGGCCAGCGCATGAACGCGCTCATTATCGGGGATCGAGGCATGCCTAGGGATTCACGACAGAGTAACCTTTCGGTCGAGTGAGGTGGCTGTGGCAAGAATACGGTGTGTGGCCGGCGTCTCCACGTCCTTTAGGTAGTGGCGGAATGCGGCGTGGGGATATGTGCAAATTTTGGCTATGTTTTTGTCAATGATGATTGCTCTCGGTTACTGCTGGCTTCCGACAAGTACGGGTTAGGCTAGTAATGTATAATCAAGGTTCTTCACTGGGGCGAAATTTCTCAGCCTTCCTGTCCTCACGCTGCGGCTGCTTCGTTTTGTGCTGCAGATTACGAACATCATTCCGCGTAATTATCAGTGAAGAGAAACATCAAATTTTGCAGGACGCTTACCCTTCGTCTTTAAGAGGGAGAGCAGGCAGCGTGTCGCAGCGTTGTGGAGTAGTACACGGAGAACCATTTGCCATTCGGTGCGACGCGTGGCCCGTTGGACAATTTAAGGAGAGGACGCATGTCTCAGATATCCCGACGCACACCCGAACCAGGCCGTAAGGGAAGGAAAACGAAATGAACAGTTGCCTTCAAGGAAAGGAAATGACCCCTGTCACATTTCTCGATGGACACCGTGATCGCGCTCGAAAAAGGAAAAATCAATCATTCATTCAATAATTCAATCAATCAATCAATCAATCAATCAATCAATCAATCAATCAATCATTCATTCATTCAATTAATCAATCAATCCATTTTTAACGCTGTCGCGTTAAAATAACTCCCCTTACGGCGCGGTTCAGAAGTCCATCAAGATGCGCTAATTTTCGCTCACGAGTAATGACGCCGACCCCGGCACGAGCTCCTTAACGCTGTGGCGTTAATAATACTGCCCGAATATAAGTCATGCGACGCATCTAGCGAATCGAGCGGAGGCGAGCGCAACGACGAGGAACGCTGTTTGACGTCATACCAAAATGCGACGGCTGTGAGCCGCGCAGTGTGACGTCATGCCAGGCTGCGCAGTGATCACGCAAAGTGCAGTAACCGTCTCACATATCTCGGTGGAGACCTGAACCGCGACGTAAATGAAGAGATAAAGGAGAGAGAGAAAGAAGAAAGAGAAAACTAAAAACTGAAAGTAGCATTGAATCGCGCCCGGTATGCTGTGCGATGTCAGTGCATGTTAAAGATCCTCAAGTGGTAGAAATTATACCGGAGTCCTCCACTACTTCACCTCTTTATTCCTTTCTTTTTTCACTCGCTGTCTAATGCCTTCTCTTACTGCGCGGTAGAGGTGTAAAACGATATATGAGACAGATGCTGCGCCATTTGCTTTCCCCCAGAACCAAATACTATTTATATTATTCATTTTGAGGAAAGGTGAGGCGCCGCGCCGACACCTTTGGCTCGGTGCTACTAGTGGCGTATGCAATGTTGCGACTAGGGAACGACCCCGCCGCGGTGGCTCAGTGGTTAGGGCGCTCGACTACTGATCCGGAGTTCCCGGGTTCGAACCCGACCGCGGCGGCTGCGTTTTTATGGAGGAAAAACGCTAAGGCGCCCGTGGTTGTGCGATGTCAGTGCACGTTAATGATCCCCAGGTGGTCGAAATTATTCCGGAGCCCTCCACTGCGGCACCTCTTCTTCCTTTCTTCTTTACTCCCTCCTTTATCCCTTCCCTTACGGCGCGGTTCAGGTGTCCAACGATATATGAGACAGATACTGCGCCATTTCCTTTCCCCTAAAACCAATTATTATTATTATTAAAGAGAGAAATGCGCCGTGTGTCGTCACTGCTCCTCTCGCATGCGCAGCACGGCTCTCAAGGAATCACACGAAACTGCTCAATCTGCGGCCAGTAAAACTTTTTCTTTAAAAAAGTATCCCGGATGGATGAATGGAAACAACCTTTAATAGAAAAGAAAGGAAAGAAAAAAATCTTCCAGGGTGGTCTCTTATTGGTACAGGAGTCCATGGGCTTGTGCCTCACATAAGGCCCGATCCACGAGACATATCTGGCCGGCGAGCAGTGCGGTCGTGAAGCAACCACCCAGGAAGAATGAGTGAGATTGGGGATGGGGGTACTGCCTGTAGGGAACGACATTCCCAAAGGTAGTGGAAAAGTGTGGATCTGGGCACGCCACAGGTGTTAAAATGAGAAGCAAAGGTGATGTGAAAGCATGAGAGACGGTAGGGTGAAATAAAGCAGCCCGTCTGTAATTGTCGCCATGTGGCGCTGGATAAGGACGACAAAGAAATGTGGGGTGGTGGTAATGTCATGCGGCTGAGTTTGTAGATTGCTTCGATTTGGTGATATGTATAAAGGACCGATGGGGCCTCTTGCGCAGGGTTCGGTGCCTGATCATCCGGAGTCCGGGAGGAGAGTTCTCGGGACAGCGCATGAACGCGCTTATTACCGGGGATCGAGGAATGCCCAGGGATCCACGACAGAGTAACCGTTCTGTCGAGATAGGTGGCTGTGGCAAGAATACGGTGTGTGGCCGGCGTCGCCACACCCTTTAGGTAGTGGCGGTATGCCGCCAGGGAATCTGTGTCAATATCGGTTATGTATTTTTTTCAATGATGATTGGTCTTGGTTACTGCTGGCTTCCAACAAGTACGGATAAGGATATAAATGTATAATCAAGGTGCTTCACTGGGGCGAAATTTCTCAGCCTTCCGGTCTTCATGCTGTGGCTGCTTGTTTGTGTGCTGCACATTACGAACATCATTCCGTGTAATTATCAGTGAAGAGAAACATCAAATTTTGCAGGACGCTTACCCTTCGTCTATAAAAGTGAGACGATACAGCGTGTCGCAGCATTGCCGAGGAGTACACGGAACACCCTCGTCCGTTCGGAACGACGCGTGGCCTGTTAGACAATCTAAGGAAAGGACAGCTGTCTCACATATCTCGATGGACACCTGAACCAGGCCATAAGAGAAGGAAAATGAAATGAACAATCGCTTTTAAGGAAAGGAAATGACTCGTTACATTGCGCGCTGGACACCCGGATCACTCCATAAGGGAAGCAAAAATCGATGATTGATCGATCGTTGATTGATCGACCTATTATTCAACGAATGAATGAATCAATCAATCAATCAATGGATCCTTACATCAATCGTAAACGCTGTAGCGCTAAAATCACTTCCCTTACAGCGCGGTTCAGGTGTCCACCGATGCGCTATTTTTCTCTCACGGCTAAAGACGGCGGCACGAGCTCCTTAACGCTGTTGCGTTAGTTTTGCTGCCCGAATACGGCATAGAACTGCACGCTCATGGCAGAAAATAATGCACGAAAGAGGCACCACTCCTCGGCAATAGCAGAGGGTGACGAATAATACAGATTCTGTTACGACACGCTACCGAAAGCAGCGCGCGAGGAATGCTCTACACATTAGTCTTTAAGAATAAATTTTGAACAATCTGTAAGAGAAAAATCTGTTCTTTGCTTATATCGATGCTCAGCTTACTGAGGAGTAGAAGTGTGTTAATCAGGATATTGCAGCCTGGCTTATATCTGAACTGAAGTAAAAGAAATGTTTCTGTGCCTGTTTATATTGGATGTGCATCGGGGGTTGATGAGGCGGAAAGGTGGAGAGCTGCGATGGGTTGGAGTGTTGACCAACGATGCATTCGTCGTGTCCTTCCCCATGCAGGCTGCGTCCGCCCATACCGCGTCAGCAGATGTTTCGTTTGTAAGATTTAAAGCCCCAAAGCTACTAAAGCTATGAGGAATCTGTCATTAAAGGTCTGTAGAATATTTTCAGCACCTGGTGTTTTAATGTCCCCCGTGTCGCACAGTACACTTCTCTTGCATGTCGCCTCTATCAAAATGCAACTTCCATGGCAGGGACAAACCCTGCGTCTTTCGGGGCAGCACCTGAGCACATTGACTCTAAAGCAACCTCGGCAGGAATGGCGATCTGCTACGGGTCCCAGTTGGACCCAAGATATAAATATGTTTTTGGAAATGTGGCGGAGTGCTTGAAGCTTGATTAAGCTCCGCCCCAGGTTGGCGCGTTAGGCCTGGGGAATTATAACTCGTGCCTTGTCTTTCACTATTTGCTCTCCTCTCTTTCAGCTCTCCTACTTTCTGTATGTGGCAGTGCATGTGGCTAGGGTTCAGCCAGTGGGCAGGCCTGTGCACGTAATTTGCATAATTTAGGAAAGAGCAAACACTCAACTATTAAAATTTATCAGCGCTGAGCGACTCAATGAGCCTTGTTATCAGGGCCCAGAGCAATCGTTCTCAGTCAGGTCGCCTGTTACATATCTCAAGGTTCCGCCCCTTCATCAGTCGGCGGTCAAATCAACACGTGGTACAGATCGGAAGAATGACACAGCACGCAGCACGCGGAGGCACTCGTGGGAATGGGCGAGGAGGATTCGGGGGTCCACTGCTACCTCGCACAGTAGAGCAGGCACGGCACTATGGAAAACATGTGATTCGTGTAGGTGCCGCGGTCGCTCCTGCGGCGGGTCCTCTCCCCATGGGTCGGCTCCTGTCAGTGGCAAGGCTAATCACTGGAAGGCACCAGTCCCCCCTTCCCTCCGTCGGTCACGTTCATCGCGGCGAACCAGACAAAGGAGAAGGCCATCTCCCCCCCCCCTCCTTAACAGCGTGGGAAAGATCCGGCAGGAAGGTTCCCAGAGACATGCATTTTTTCACGGGGTGAGCGAGAGGTCAAACGACGTGTCCGCAGCAGGGTTAGTAACGGCTTCCCCCCCCCCACCCCCGCTCCCCCTACAGACGAGGCTCGGCGGGTAGGAGTCGCCTGCTGCTGCCCGAAGGGATCGAGTCAATTGCTTGCAGAAGAACCAGCATTTCTCCGTCGCCCGTAACATTGTCTTGTTTGACGTTGAACAGATTCTTCGAGGCTTCGCTGAAACTGCAACCACATGCTCAAGCCAGCACTCAGCATCTGCTCTCAAGAAAGCCAGTTCAAAGAGAGGATTACTACAATGTGGTTACTATAGGTGTTGGAGAAAAGCCCACACTAAAAACACTCAGGGCCCACATGCATGCTGAGAAAACCAAACATGCCACTACACACATGCACACGCATAAACGCACGAAATAAAAACTCAAGAAGCAATTTTGAGATACCTGAAGAGCACACCTGGACCATGCTTAGAAGGAACGGCTAAGTGCGTCCGCGTTTCCATTCAATTTGCCCTTTATGTACTTTATGTCGCAATGATACTGCTGCAGAATCAAGCTCCACCTGCGAAGGCGGTTGTTCGTTGATGTCGCGGTTTGCGGCCAGGAAAGGGGTGCAATGGTCCGTTTATACAGTGAATTTGGCGCCTCCGAGATAGCACTGTAGTTTCCGGAAAGCCGAAACAAAGCAAGCGCACTCATTTTCCGACACGCAGTACGCCATCTCTCGAGTAGCTCAGTTCTTCGGCTCAGGTAGAGAACGGGATGTTTCTTGCCGTCCCCGTCCCTCTGGGAGGGAACGGCCCCTAGTCCTCGATCACTCGCACCACACTGGACCGTGAATTCTCGGTTCGTAATCAGGAGCTCGCAAAACCGGGCGGCTAATCAGTACTGCATTCAGGTTTAGGAAGGACGCTTACTTCTTTTCGTCTCAGACTACATTTGTTGGCTCTGTTCTAAGGAGAACATCGGTCAGGGGACTTGCCAAAGCGGAATAATCACGCATATAGTGATTGTAATATCCTGTAAGCTCTAAGAATGTCTGAACGTCCGTCTCTGTAGACAGGGGAGACGTAGGACACCGCAAATGCTTCACAGTCGTTTAGAACCCTGCCCAATAGGCCGAAAAAAAATGGAGCATTTCTCAGCCGAAGCTCGTCATTGTTGGTTGGAGTAACGAAAGCTGCATATCTATTGGCGTACTCAGTGAGCGGTACATCTCAGTACCATCGAGTAAGGTCTAATGTAGTTACATAGGCTGCTAGATTGACCTGTTCCACTTCCTCCTCAATATTGAGGATAGGATGCACTTGATCCTCGGGGACCGCATTTAACTTCCGGTAATCTACTACAGGCATTGGCTTTTTACCCGGAGCTTCCATCAAGATCATAGGCGAAGCTTGTTCGCTTTCGGAGTGCTTGATTAATCCTAATTTCAGCAAGCGTTTTGCCTCCCTATCAGGGATATCTCTCTGCCTTGTACAGAGTCCATTGCACCTTGAACGCTATGGCTCCTCGACAGTTAACTCAATATCATGCTCAATCATATCAGTTCTGCCTGGACTGTCTACGAAGCAGTCATCAAACTCTGCTGTCAGTTCGCCGAGATCAGACAACTGAGATTCTTTTATTTCTCTCCGCTCAGTCCTCGTGAGGAGTTCCTGTGTGCTGCTTTCCTCTTCGCTTAGACAGATAAGGTTGTCTTCCATTTCCTCAAGAAGGTTCAGCGTTAGATTTATCGCGGCGTCTTTCTGCACGTAAGGCTTCATTAGCCTTACGTGCAGAACGTGCGTAATGAACTTGCGTTTATTAGGTTTCAATGGTAAATGCGCACTTCTTTACGCTTTCCCCAGGTTTTATCCACGTAGTTGATGTAAGAGAGCTTGGCAGTTACTTCAGCAGGCCCTTCCCATTGTACTTCAAGCCTATTCTGCCTTGGAGTTCTCAGCAACATTACCTTGTCACTGATAAACTGTCTCCTGGCGGGCTGTCCGATCATAGTAGACCTTAGAACGAGCCTGGGCTGACTTCATGATGGCCTCCACGAGTCATTTTATATAGACTCAACACGAACTACACTACTGTTGGGTCCTCTCCGAGCCCTTCCTAGGCTTGGCGTACCATTCGTAGAGGTGAGCGCAGTTACCTTCCTTAAACCAACTCGGCGGGGCTAAATCCAGTGGATGCATGCGGCACTGACCGCAACACGAAAAGTGCCGCAGGTAGGCATGCGTCGCAGTCGCGCTTTTCTTAGCACAATCCCCTAAGCACGCGCTTTAGAACAGAATGTCACCTTTCTAGTTGATGCTCTGCGGATGATGGATTGAGCTGTGCACTTTTTTAATGCCGCACCGCTCTAGAAATGAGGGGCTGATGACACTAGTGAATAGACTACCCTGATCACTTTAGATCTCGGAAGGAAATACAACTCGGGCAAAGACTGTTAACAGTGAATTCACAACACTCTGTGATGTCACCTCGTGCAGCGCAACAGCCTCTGGAAACTTTGTGGCAGGCAATGGTGAGGGTTTAACGACACCTTGACTCAGTCAAGAGAAGTAGCCCAACTATATATATCACCAGCGGTGAAATGGCTCAGTAATGATCGGTACTAAAACCATCGGCGCTTTCCACTTATCTCGCGCCTTTCCGACCCGCTGACAAGCGTTGCACGACCTTACAAAACGCTCCATGTCCTTAAAATATCCAGGCCAATAGTATTCCTGTAAAAGCCTCTGCTTTGTTTTCCTGATTCCCAGGTGGCATGACCACGAATTGCCATGGGAAAGTCGCAGTAAGTCTTGTCGGTACCTCTGGGGAACGGCTAAATGGTCTCGCTCCGCTCCACGAATATCTGCCCCCAAATCAATGATTGCCTGAATAATCATGGGTTTACGTGCAAAACCCTTTTGTATCGATCCCCAATTCCTCATACAACAGCAACAGGTCCGGCTTCTGCAGCTTCTGTTGGTCCACTATAGTTCTGAGTCTAGGCTATTTCCAAAACAACTATGCAAAAATACCAACCCTCGATGATTTAAGCACAGGTCTCTACCAGTTCTAAATTTTAACCCTATTTTAGAATCTGGTCCACATCAGAGGAAAGCCAAGCACTCACCCACAGATGTGATCATGTCTTGAGACAGCTGCTCTCTCGTTGGCTGACCGTTGTTGCCGCTTGTAGGTTCCGATCTCACCGCTGGTCACCCGTTTTCCTGGTGCAGGAGCTCACTCGAACCCGCGCACCTTCGGGTAGCGTGTCCGAGTTTTCGGGCTGAGGAAATATGGAACTTGAAGTTTGGGAAAACGAAAAAGAAGGGGGTTTACTGGCAGTTTGAAGAAAGTTTTACATAATTACATAATTTACAATAATTTATAAAAGAGCAAACAGTCAAATGTTAAACGTTCATAGCGTCGAGCGACTGGATACGCCTTGTCGTCAGAGCCTAGAGCAATCGTTCTCACTCAGGTCTCTTGTTAAATATCCCAAGGCTCTGCCCCTCCACCAGTCGGCGGCCACTTCAACACGTGGCACAGATCGGTAGAATGACAAAACACATAGCACGCGGAGGCACTCATGGGAATGGGCGAGGAGGATTCGGGGGTCTGCCTCTACCTCGCACAATAGAGGGGCACGTCTCTGTCAAAAACAGGTGATTCGTGCGGGTGCCGCGGTCACTCCGGCGGTGGGCCGCAGGTCGGCTCCAGTCAGTCAATGCTAAATACTGGAAGGCATCGTACCCTCTTCCCTTTGTCGTCTTGTCCATCGTCAATCACGTCTCGCGGCGAACCAGACAAAAGGGAAGGCCATTCCCGCCCCCCTCAACAACAGGGTGGGAAAGATTCGCAGGTAGGTTCCCAGAGACATCCTTTTTTCGCGGGGTCAACGAGGGGTCAAAACACGTGTCCCAAGCAGGGTTGTAACGTTGCCAATGTACTGCATTCATATTGGCCTTTCAAACACATGCTCTGGAATGTGGGTACTTTCAGAATTTCGTTTTACTGCACTGAAAGGCACAGCTCTAATTCAATGAAATTGATTGGTACTTGAGCAACTGGCATAGCCACACACTCCTAGAAGGAAAGGTAGTGAAAAAGTGGTAACGGCTGCTGTTACTAACATTTTTTAATAGTTGCTACCTTTGTACTACCTTCTTACGACCTCAATGAAAAAGGAGGTAGTAAAACTGCAGTAAGTACGGCTGTTACTTCCTTTTTGGCTGTTAATACCTTTGTACTACCTCATTGCCACCTCATCGAAAGCAGAGGTAGTAAATGCGGCTTCTACTCGTATGACGTCATCCGGAAAAAAAGTCGGCGAACACGCAATTGGAGGTATATATGTTGACGGTTCGAATCGTTGTCAAGAGCTAGCTTCCAACCTAAGAGGCGTATGGTATATGCAGTGGGAAGTCGTATGAAACCACCAGCAGCAGTGTACAATAAACAGTTACGCAAAATTTCGATACGAAAGTCTAGAAAAATTGCCGCGACATGCACGTGCGCCAGTGGTGTGCTCCTACTCCTCGCGCGCATGTCCGGACCCCGTAGAATATCTGTTACGGGTTCAATTGGACTTATTTTTGTA
The DNA here is from genome assembly GCA_030143305.2 of Amblyomma americanum. Lineage (NCBI taxonomy): Eukaryota > Metazoa > Arthropoda > Arachnida > Ixodida > Ixodidae > Amblyomma > Amblyomma americanum. The sequence continues at coordinate 19,151 of JARKHS020032298.1, read as the reverse complement.
AATGTGGCGGAGCGTTTGAAGGATGCTTCACTCCCGCCACCGGTTGGCCCGGTATTGCACTACCTCCGGGATCGGCCTTGTCTTTAGCGCGTCTGTACTATCCTGTCTTTCTATCCCATCTTTCAACTCTCCTACTATTTGCACGTGGTAGCGATTGTGGCTCGGCTTGAGCCAGTGAGCAGACCTGTGCGTTTTCCTTTTCTTTCTTCCTGGCAACAACAGACAACAGACTCCTGGTCACCTGTGTCACCTGCGATTGTCCGGACCCGTAGAGAATCTGTTAAGGGTCCAAGTTGAACTTATGTTTCGGAAATGTGGCGGAGAGTTTGAAGGATGCTTCACTCCCGCCACTGGTTGGCTCGGTGTTGCCCTACCTCCGGGATCGGCCTTGTCTTTAGCGCGTCTTTACTACCCTGTCTTTCTATCCCCTCTTTCAACTTTCCTTCTATCTGCACGTGGTAGCGATTGCGGCTCGGCTTGAGCCAGTGAGCAGGCCTGTGTACATTCCTTCCTTTCTTTCTTCCTGGCAGTCACAGACAGACCTGGTCACCTGTGTGGGACCCACCTACGCGTTAGTAATGGGCTAGATCGAGTGTAATTTTTTGTATTACTTTTGGTTTTGTAGAAGCCCTATAAGAGCTCTGCTTCTAGCTCTGGAGTCATATTTTTGCAAAGCAAAGTATTGCAGCGATGACGCAGTGCCTGCGTCTTACCCTGCATTCAGATTAGAGGTTGCTTTTACTATCTGGAGGTAAACGTTGGCAATGGCAGTTGATGTCTCTGCCTTCGTAGGTTTTAAATGAAATTAATGTCTACTCGCTGTTACTACCTTCAGAGGTAGTAAATGCTAGTAAGGGTAGCTACTGTTGCTACCTAGTAACCATTACTACGTTGCAGTTACTGCCTGCAGTTATTACCTAGGTAGTAACACATGTGACAAGCAGTTACTACCCTGAAAGTTAGTAACTACAACTACCTTTTTGTTTAGAGTGCATAGTCATGGCAGCCAGAACTACTTAATGGCTGTGATGACATTATATTGGTAGGTGAGCGAACGAGGAGTTCATTGCAGAATGCAAAAAATCAAGTGTATGAGATACCAAACAGGAATGAAAAAATTTGTGTAGCGCAGTAACATTCTGTAGTGCTCTTCATTTTGAGGCGCCAATCATACACTTAAAAACTTTACAGAATTCCATAGTTCCAGCTTCTTTTTATGCTGTATTTTTCAACACAATGCAGTAATAACCACCTGACAAGCTGTAGTTCTGAATGCACACCTACCTGGAATGTTTTTGAATTGTGGAAGAGAATGTTCACGACCCCTTCTCTGTTTAATTAATTGGTGTTTTTCCTCATCCTACCCTCATGCAAGCCATCCATGTTAGGGTAGAGGGAAATCTTTGCCATCATCTGCACTGAAAAGAAAAATCTTAAGGAAAAGCAGCGATATGCGAAAATATTCTTTTAATACTGTAACGTTAGCAAATAGCATTGATGCAGATTTTCGCGGCCCAGAAGGTTTATGAAGGGTGCTTTCAAAATGGATTCTCGGAAGTTGAACAATACTACTTCTGCGTCAAAAAAAATAGGGGAGGGGAAATTTGGCAGCTGTAGATCTGTTCTTCTAGCAACACTGACACTGCACCCTAACAGATGGGCCAAACTAACTATTTTTAATGTGGGTAAGAAATCAGAATTTTCAATTGAGCACCATGCGCATAAAGGGAATTAACAAAAATTAAAATAAATAAACATAAAAAATCAGCCCTCTAGGTCTCCATTTAAAATAAAAAAATCTCTGTAGCAGCCTGGAACACCTGTCACCATAAAATTAATTGCATTTATGGAAAGCACGTGATGTGTGATTGGTCGGAACCTGAAATGGTGTATTATTTTATTTTGTTTACGTAGACTGCCTTGCGCACCTTCTGTAAATTCACAAAATTCTGATCCCTTACTCGTGCACTTGTGTTTTGGTGCTTGCATTCAGCAGTTATAAATTCTAACGCAGCCTGCTTCATACAGTTCTCAATGGTGACTCTCAGTCAGCGACTTTCATGCCTGTAAAAGCAATGGAAAGCGGCTAAAGAAAACAAACTAAAATTACTGAGCTCCGGACAAACATCATCACTTGGAATAATAGGCGTATACGGCCTCAAAACACATGGTGGATACTCCAAGTCAGGAATTGTGCGATGTTGAAATTTGACATATTCATCAAAACTATTGTCCGGGCGCCTTCAACTGATAATTGAAAACTGATAATTGAAAGTTGCATTGAAAGACCCCCGTATGCTGTGCGATGTCAGTGCACGTTAAAGATCCCCAGGTGGTCGAAATTATTCCGGAGTCCTCCACTACGGCACCTATTCCTTTCTTCTTTCACTCGCTCTCTTATCCCTTCCCTCACTGCGCGGTTGAGGTGTCGAATGATATATGAGAGATACTGCGCCCATTTGCTTTCCCCCAAACCAATTATTGTTAATATTACGGAGGAAAAACGCTAAGGCGCCCGTGTGCTGTGCGATGTCAGTGCACGTTAAAGATCCCCAGGTGGTCGAAATTATTCCGGAGCCCTCCACTACGGCACCTATTCTTCCTTTCTTCTTTCACTCCCTCCTTTATCCCTTCCCTTACGGCGCGGTTCAGGTGTCCAAAGATATATGAGACAGATACTGCGCCATTTCCTTTCCCCAAAACCAATTATTATTATTATTATATTAATATTATGCATTTTTAGGAAAGGCGCAGCGCCGCGAAGCGGCAGCACACCTGTGGCTCGGTGCTACTAGTGGCGTATGCAGAGTTGTGACTAGGGAGAAAAAGGGAGAGAAATGCGCCGTGTGTCGTCACTGCTCCTCCCCAATGCGCAGCACGGCTTTCCAGGAATCACTGAAACTGCTCAACCTGCGGCCAGTAAAGCTTTCGCTTTAAAAAGGCATGTCGGATGCTTCGTCTCGGTTACTGCTGGCTTCGGTCAAGTACGGATTAGGCTAGAATTGCATAATCAAGGTGCTTCACTGGGCCGAAATTCCTCAGTCTTCCTGTTCTCACGCTGTGGCTGCTTCGTTGTGCGCTGCACATTACGAACATCATTCCGCGTTATTATCAGTGAAGAGAAACACATCAAATTTTGGTAGGAAGTTGCCCTTCGTCTTTAAGAGGGAGAGTAGACAGCGTATCGCAGCGTTCCCGAGGAGTACACGGAACACCATTGGCCATTCAGTGCGACGCGCAGCCAGTAGGACAATTTAAGGAAAGGACTCCTGTCTCAGATATCTCGGCGCACACCCGAACTAGGCCGTAAGGGAAGGAAAATGAAATGAACAACTGCTTTTAAGGAAAGGAAATTACTCCTGTCACATTTCTCGTTGGACACCCGGATCGTGCCGTATAAGAAGAAAAAATCAATCAATCAATCAATTAATTAATCAATCAATCAATCAATCAATCGTTCATTCAATCATTGGTTCATTCATTATTCAATAAATCAATAAATAAATCAATCAATCAATTATTCTTTCAATCAATTAATTGATCAATCTATGATTAACGCTGTGGTGTTAAAATCACTCCCCTTACGGCGCGGTTCGGGTGTCCATTGAGATGCGCTTTTTTTCGCTCACGGCTAATGACGCCGATGCCGGCACGAGATCCTTAACGCTGTAGAGTTAATAATACTGCCCGAATACGGTATACAACCGCACGCTCATTGCAAAAAATAATGCACGATAGAGGTAACCACACGTCTACGATCTACGAATGCAGAGGGAGCCGAATAATGCAGATTCTTTTACAACACGGTATCGAAAGCAGCGTGCAAAGAATGCTCGACACGTTAGTCATTAAGAATAAATTTTGATCAGTGTGTACGAGAGAAAATCTGTTATTTGCTTATATCGATGCTCAGCTTACTGAGGAGCAGCAATGTCTTAATCAGGATTTTGCAGCCGGGTTTATAGTTCAACTGAAGAAAAAGAAATGTTGCTGTGCCTGAGTGTCCTGTATGTGCATCTGGGGTTGATGAGGCGGGAAAGCGGACAGCTGCGATGGGCTGGAGTGTGTTATCAACGATGCATTTGTCGTCTCTTTGCCCATGCAGCAATGCACCAGTGTGCTACGCGATGTCAGTGCACGTTAAAGATCCCCAGGTAGGCGAAATTATTCCTGAGCCCTCCACTACGGCACCTCTGTCTTCTCTTCTTCTCTCAGTCCCTCTTTTATTACTTTCCTTACGACAGGGTTCGAGTTTACACCAAGATGGGAGACAGATACTGTGTCATTTACTTTCCCTAAAACCAAATTATGTTGATTTGCTGGAAATACATTTGAAAAAAAAACTGAAGTTGGTTTTTGGGGAAAAGAAATGACGCAGTATCCGGAACACAGCTGTAAGTTGAGAGTAGTTTCAGGGGCAAGTCTTCTTACAGCCACCCATTAAACACTAGGATGTAGTACTGGCCGGTGTGACGTAGGCTACTGCGTCAAGCGGAGGCAGAACCGACATCGCAGCCTTCCCCAACCCCGTCTTACGCCCCACCAAGAAGACACGACGAACTGACTGCGCTGCCGCGACGGGACGGGACTCGATAACCCTAGAGACCCGATACTCCACCTACATGCCCGAACACAGCTCCACTGGCGATGCCGTTCGGTGCGCTCATAAGCCTCGGTCTTATGCTCCAGGTTACCTGTGGCCCGCAAGCTTGGTGTATGAGCGCGCATCGGATTATTTTGCCATCCGTCATGGCGGCAATCCCTTCACCTTCTTCTATCCCCTCGCAACCATTGCTTCACGCACATCGTCATGCCCAACTTAATCACTTAATTGTCCCTTATTGTTCCGAAGAGAGCACTCTAACGAGATAACTCCTACTCAGTACACTGGTGGTACCCCACACTACACTCTGCGCAGAGCGCGCACTGTCGTCTCGCGGTAATGCAGGACGTACAGTCGCTACAAATGTCTGTGGACCACGTATTCCGCAAAGCCGCCAGCTTAACTATTAGCAGGTGGCTGGAGACTACACTTGTAGAGATGAAACAAAATTCTGACTTTCACAAGTCACCTTGACAAGTGTGGTCTCCAGCCGCCTGCTAATAGGAAAGCTACCGGCTCCGTTAGGGGAACACCTAGTACAGAGACTTGTTCCCGACACTGCACTCGCGGTTATACCGGACGTACGACGGTCGCCGCTATGTATGTAATGGTGAACACTCTTAAGGTTTGTTTACACTACACATATATAGCCCCGAAAGCAGAAGATTGTACTGCTGTCACCGTAGCTCAGTTGGTAGACCAGTGGACGCGAAATTTGGAGGCCGTGAGTACGGATCCAAACGGCGGCATCTGGTTGTTTTCCTACTGTTTTTATTAACCTCTCATTATGAGAATATAGGCCGTGGTTTAGCTCTGGCTAAACCTAGTTGAATTGCGAAAGCTTTGTTTTCTCTGCACGTCGTCTACGGAGCGTCTCATTCCCAAGATCTCGAGAACTAAAACTGGTCTTTTCGGCAGTTAAAATGTCACTCCGGGACGAGGCACGACTTCTTCTAGCCGCATCTTCGCTACGACGCTTCTCGAGTCTTGCGGCGCGTCCTACTGCCGTCTCTTGGGCGCGTTGTCTCTTCCTCACTTCGTTCTTTCGTTGTTGCCTCAGTGGGGTCCTTGTATAGGGGATTAACCCGCAAGAACCTCAGTCTGCTATTTCAATGGAATGTTTATTCCTCCTCCTCCTCTATTTCGCGCTCTCCATAACGAGTAGAATCTACTGAGGCAAATAATTTCGACTACCTGGTGATCTTTAACGTGCACTGACATCGCACAGCACACGAGCGCCTTAGCGTTTTTCCTCCATAAAAGCCGCCCGTGTGCTGTGCGATGTGAGTGCACGTTGAAGATCTCCAGGTGGTCAAAATTATTCCGGAGCCCTCCTCTACAGCACCTCTTTCTTCCTTTCTTCTTTCACTCCCTCCTTTATCACTCCTCTGACGGCGCGGTTCAGGTGTCCAAAGGTATATCAGATAGATACTGCGCCTTTTCCTTTCCACCAGAACAAATTATTATTAAGCGCGCATATATATATATATATATACACACCTCGCGAAGTGACTCCTCCTCTTCCTCTACCCCAGCGGAGCACATCTGGTGGAGCGAGCGGCGACGGCAGGGTGTCGACGGCGGCGCCAACTGTTGGAGCACGGCTGCGGCGCTACTAGCAAACGGCGGCTGAAGGCCGTTCGTAGGCCACGGCATACGGCTGAAGATCGGCCAAGAGAAGCGCCGCGTTGGCCGGCGTAGTGTTAATTTCGTAACGAAATTAAAACTACAAAAAATTAGCTGCGGTTTAAATACTACTCAATTTAGTTCGAGAGCGAGAGCTGCAGTGTATCGAGTAAGTGGACGCGCCTTGGCCTGTATCCTGAAGTGCGTTCTGCACACTGGATAGGGAACGCGCCAACCATGGCAGCTGGAGGTAAATTTAATGGTTGATCGCGAAAGGTTGGTCACCCAATGAGCGCTGCGGTTTAGAGGATAAGCTCGGCTATGCCAGGATATGCGTAGCGAAATCTAAGGCTGAACATGTTTAGCATTGTTTAATCTTGATTGCAAGTCATGGTTATTCTGGTTGTCTCATTACGTAGTTGACGCATTAAAGACGACACAAATGTGGTTGCGCGCATGCGAGCTCTCCTTTTCAATCCTCCGACATGTTAGCAGGGATGCGACGCAGCTGGCGAAACGAGCGGAGGCGAGCGCAACGACGAGGAATGCGGTTTGACGTCATACCAAACGGCGGCGGCGGCGAGCCGCTCAGTGTGACATCATGCCAGGCGGCGCGGCGATCACGCAAGGCACAGTAATCGTCTCACATATCTCGGTGGACACCCGAAACACGACGTAAATTAAGAGATAAAGGTGAGAGGGAAAGAAGACAGAGAAAACTGAACATTGAAAGTTGCATTGAAAGGCGCCCGTATGCTGTGCGACGTCAGTGCACGTTAAAAATTCCCACGTGGTAGAAATTATTCTGGTGTCCTCCACTACTTCACCTCTTTCTTCCTTTCTTTTTTCACTCGTTCCCTTATCCCTTCCCTCACTTCGCGGTTGAGGTGTCCAACAATATGTGAGACAGATACTGCGCCATTTGCTTTTCCCCAAATTTAATTACTATTAATATTATTCATTTTGAGGAAAGGCGCGGCGACGCCCAGCGGCGGAACACTTTTTGCTCGATGCTACTAGTGGCGCATGCAGAGTTGTGACTAGGGAGCGAAAGAGAGAGAAATGCACTGTGTGTCGTCGCTGTTCCTTCCGCATGCGCAGCACGGCTCTCCAGGAATCACGCGAAACTGCTCAACCTGCGGCCAGTAAAACGTTTCTTTTAAAAAGTCATCCCGGATGCATGTATGGATGGATGGATGGATGGAAACAACTTTTATTAGAAAAAAAAGGAAAGAAAAGATCTTCCAGGGTGATCTTTCACCGGTCCAGGAGTCCACGGGCTTGTGCCTCACCTGAGGTCCGACTCAGCAGCCATTTCTGGCCGGCGGGCAGAGCGGTCCGTAAAGGAACTTCCCAGGGAGAATAAGCAGGATTGGGGATGGGGGGTACTGCCTCTGGGGAAAGACATACCCAAAGGTAGTAGAAAAGTGTGAATCTGGGCACGCCACAAGTGTTACAACGAGGAGGAAAGGTGGGGTGAAAGCATGACAGACGGTAGGCTGAAATTAGGCTGCCCGTCTGTAATTGTCGCCAAGTGGCGCTGGATAAGGACGACAAAATACTGTAGGGTGGTTGTAATGTCATGCGGCTGAGTTTGTAGATTGCGGTGATTTGATGATATGTATAAAGGACCGATGGAGCCTGGGTGCCTGATCGTCCGGAGTCCGGGAGGAAAGTTGTCGGGCCAGCGCATGAACGCGCTCATTATCGGGGATCGAGGCATGCCCTGGGATTCACGACAGAGTAACCTTTCGGTCGAGTGAGGTGGCTGTGGCAAGAATACGGTGTGTGGCCGGCGTCTCCACGTCCTTTAGGTAGTGGCGGAATGCGGCGTGGGGATATGTGCAAATTTTGGCTATGTTTTTGTCAATGATGATTGCTCTCGGTTACTGCTGGCTTCCGACAAGTACGGGTTAGGCTAGTAATGTATAATCAAGGTTCTTCACTGGGGCGAAATTTATCAGCCTTCCTGTCCTCACGCTGCGGCTGCTTCGTTTTGTGCTGCAGATTACGAACATCATTCCGCATAATTATCAGTGAAGAGAAACATCAAATTTTGCAGGACGCTTACCCTTCGTCTTTAAGAGGGAGAGCAGGCAGCGTGTCGCAGCGTTGTGGAGTAGTACACGGAGAACCATTTGCCATTCGGTGCGACGCGTGGCCCGTTGGACAATTTAAGGAGAGGACGCATGTCTCAGATATCCCGACGCGCACCCGAACCAGGCCGTAAGGGAAGGAAAACGAAATGAACAGTTGCCTTCAAGGAAAGGAAATGACCCCTTTCACATTTCTCGATGAACACCGTGATCGCGCTCGAAAAGGAAAAATCAATCATTCATTCAATAATTCAATCAATCAATCAATCAATCAATCAATCATTCATTCATTCATTCAATGAATCAATCAATCCATTTTTAACGCTGTCGCGTTAAAATAACTCCCCTTAGCGCGGTTCAGAAGTCCATCAAGATGCGCTAATTTTCGCTCACGAGTAATGACGCCGACCCCGGCACGAGCTCCTTAACGCTGTGGCGTTAATAATACTGCCCGAATATAAGTCATGCGACGCATCTAGCGAATCGAGCGGAGGCGAGCGCAACGACGAGGAACGCTGTTTGACGTCATACCAAAATGCGACAGCGGTGAGCCGCGCAGTGTGACGTCATGCCAGGCTGCGCAGTGATCACGCAAAGTGCAGTAACCGTCTCACATATCTCGGTGGAGACCTGAACCGCGACGTAAATGAAGAAATAAAGGAGAGAGAGAAAGAAGAAAGAGAAAACTAAAAACTGAAAGTAGCATTGAATCGCGCCCGGTATGCTGTGCGATGTCAGTGCATGTTAAAGATCCTCAAGTGGTAGAAATTATACCGGAGTCCTCCACTACTTCACCTCTTTATTCCTTTCTTTTTTCACTCGCTGTCTAATGCCTTCTCTTACTGCGCGGTAGAGGTGTAAAACGATATATGAGACAGATGCTGCGCCATTTGCTTTCCCCCAGAACCAAATACTATTTATATTATTCATTTTGAGGAAAGGTGAGGCGCCGCGCCGACACCTTTGGCTCGGTGCTACTAGTTGCGTATGCAATGTTGCGACTAGAGAACGACCCCGCCGCGGTGGCTCAGTGGTTAGGGCGCTCGACTACTGATCCGGAGTTCCCGGGTTCGAACCCGACCGCGGCGGCTGCGTTTTTATGGAGGAAAAACGCTAAGGCGCCCGTGGTTGTGCGATGTCAGTGCACGTTAATGATCCCCAGGTGGTCGAAATTATTCCGGAGCCCTCCACTGCGGCACCTCTTCTTCCTTTCTTCTTTACTCCCTCCTTTATCCCTTCCCTTACGGCGCGGTTCAGGTGTCCAACGATATATGAGACAGATACTGCGCCATTTCCTTTCCCCTAAAACCAATTATTATTATTATTAAAGAGAGAAATGCGCCGTGTGTCGTCACTGCTCCTCTCGCATGCGCAGCACGGCTCTCAAGGAATCACACGAAACTGCTCAATCTGCGGCCAGTAAAACTTTTTTTTTAAAAATTATCCCGGATGGATGAATGGAAACAACCTTTAATAGAAAAGAAAGGAAAGAAAAAAGAAAAGGGTGGTCTCTTATTGGTACAGGAGTCTATGGGCTTGTGCCTCACATAAGGCCCGATCCACGAGACATATCTGGCCGGCGAGCAGTGCGGTCGTGAAGCAACCACCCAGGAAGAATGAGTGAGATTGGGGATGGGGGTACTGCCTGTAGGGAACGACATTCCCAATGGTAGTGGAAAAGTGTGGATCTGGGCACGCCACAGGGGTTAAAATGAGAAGCAAAGGTGATGTGAAAGCATGAGAGACGGTAGGGTGAAATAAAGCCGCCCGTCTGTAATTGTCGCCATGTGGCGCTGGATAAGGACGACAAAGAAATGTGGGGTGGTGGTAATGTCATGCGGCTGAGTTTGTTGATTGCTTCGATTTGGTGATATGTATAAAGGACCGATGGGGCCTCTTGCGCAGGGTTCGGTGCCTGATCATCCGGAGTCCGGGAGGAGAGTTCTCGGGACAGCGCATGAACGCGCTTATTACCGGGGATCGAGGAATGCCCAGGGATCCACGACAGTGTAACCGTTCTGTCGAGATAGGTGGCTGTGGCAAGAATACGGTGTGTGGCCGGCGTCTCCACACCCTTTAGGTAGTGGCGGTATGCCGCCAGGGAATCTGTGTCAATATTGGTTATGTATTTTTTTCAATGATGATTGGTCTTGGTTACTGCTGGCTTCCAACAAGTACGGATAAGGATATAAATGTATAATCAAGGTGCTTCACTGGGGCGAAATTTCTCAGCCTTCCGGTCTTCATGCTGTGGCTGCTTGTTTGTGTGCTGCACATTACGAACATCATTCCGTGTAATTATCAGTGAAGAGAAACATCAAATTTTGCAGGACGCTTACCCTTCGTCTATAAAAGTGAGACGATACAGCGTGTCGCAGCATTGCCGAGGAGTACACGGAACACCCTCGTCCGTTCGGAACGACGCGTGGCCTGTTAGACAATCTAAGGAAAGGACAGCTGTCTCACATATCTCGATGGACACCTGAACCAGGCCATAAGAGAAGGAAAATGAAATGAACAATCGCTTTTAAGGAAAGGAAATGACTCGTTACATTGCGCGGTGAACACCCGGATCACTCCATAAGGGAAGCAAAAATCGATGATTGATCGATCGTTGATTGATCGACCTATTATTCAATGAATGAATGAATCAATCAATCAATAAATGGATCCTTACATCAATCGTAAACGCTGTAGCGCTAAAATCACTTCCCTTACAGCGCGGTTCAGGTGTCCACCGATGCGCTATTTTTCTCTCACGGCTAAAGACGGCGGCACGAGCTCCTTAACGCTGTTGCGTTAGTTTTGCTGCCCGAATACGGCATAGAACTGCACGCTCATGGCAGAAAATATTGCACGAAAGAGGCACCACTCCTCGGCAATAGCAGAGGGTGACGAATAATACAGATTCTGTTACGACACGCTACCGAAAGCAGCGCGCGAGGAATGCTCTACACATTAGTCTTTAAGAATAAATTTTGAACAATCTGTAAGAGAAAAATCTGTTCTTTGCTTATATCGATGCTCAGCTTACTGAGGAGTAGAAGTGTGTTAATCAGGATATTGCAGCCTGGCTTATATCTGAACTGAAGTAAAAGAAATGTTTCTGTGCCTGTTTATATTGGATGTGCATCGGGGGTTGATGAGGCGGAAAGGTGGAGAGCTGCGATGGGTTGGAGTGTTGACCAACGATGCATTCGTCGTGTCCTTCCCCATGCAGGCTGCGTCCGCCCATACCGCGTCAGCAGATGTTTCGTTTGTAAGATTTAAAGCCCCAAAGCTACTAAAGCTATGAGGAATCTGTCATTAAAGGTCTGTAGAATATTTTCAGCACCTGGTGTTTTAATGTCCCCCGTGTCGCACAGTACACTTCTCTTGCATGTCGCCTCTATCAAAATGCAACTTCCATGGCAGGGACAAAACCTGCGTCTTTCGGGGCAGCACCTGAGCACATTGACTCTAAAGCAACCTCGGCAGGAATGGCGATCTGCTACGGGTCCCAGTTGGACCCAAGATATAAATATGTTTTTGGAAATGTGGCGGAGTGCTTGAAGCTTGATTAAGCTCCGCCCCAGGTTGGCGCGTTAGGCCTGGGGAATTATAACTCGTGCCTTGTCTTTCACTATTTGCTCTCCTCTCTTTCAGCTCTCCTACTTTCTGTATGTGGCAGTGCATGTGGCTAGGGTTCAGCCAGTGGGCAGGCCTGTGCACGTTCTTTTTCATCCTTCCTGTCGACAACAGCAGCAGCAGTAAGGCGCCACTGTTCTATGCGATATCAGTGCATGTTACCTGCCTGCTTCCTGCCTGCCTGCCTGCCTGCCTGCCTACCTACCTACCTACGTACCTACCTACCTACCTACCTACCTACCTACCTACCTGCCTGCCTGCCTGCCTACCTACCTACCTACCTACCTACCTACCTACCTACCTACCTACCTACCTACCTACCTACCTACCTACCTACCTACCTACCTACCTACCTACCTACCTACCTACCTACCTACCTACCTACCTACCTACCTACCTACCTACCTACCTACCTACCTACCTACCTACCTACCTACCTACCTACCTACCTACCTACCTACCTACCTACCTACCTACCTACCTACCTACCTACCTACCTACCTACCTACCTACCTACCTACCTACCTACCTACCTACCTACCTACCTACCTACCTACCTACCTACCTACCTACCTACCTACCTACCTACCTACCTACCTACCTACCTACCTACCTACCTACCTACCTACCTACCTACCTACCTACCTACCTACCTACCTACCTACCTACCTACCTACCTACCTACCTACCTACCTACCTACCTACCTACCTACCTACCTACCTACCTACCTACCTACCTACCTACCTACCTACCTACCTACCTACCTACCTACCTACCTACCTACCTACCTACCTACCTACCTACCTACCTACCTACCTACCTACCCTACCTACCTACCTACCTACCTACCTACCTACCTACCTACCTACCTACCTACCTACCTACCTACCTACCTACCTACCTACCTACCTACCTACCTACCTACCTACCTACCTACCTACCTACCTACCTAACCTACCTACCTACCTACCTACCTACCTACCTACCTACCTACCTACCTACCTACCTACCTACCTACCTACCTACCTACCTACCTACCTACCTACCTACCTACCTACCTACCTACCTACCTACCTACCTACCTACCTACCTACCTACCTACCTACCTACCTACCTACCTACCTACCTACCTACCTACCTACCTACCTACCTACCTACCTACCTACCTACCTACCTACCTACCTACCTACCTACCTACCTACCTACCTACCTACCTACCTACCTACCTACCTACCTACCTACCTACCTACCTACCTACCTACCTACCTACCTACCTACCTACCTACCTACCTACCTACCTACCTACCTACCTACCTACCTACCTACCTACCTACCTACCTACCTACCTACCTACCTACCTACCTACCTACCTACCTACCTACCTACCTACCTACCTACCTACCTACCTACCTACCTACCTACCTACCTACCTACCTACCTACCTACCTACCTACCTACCTACCTACCTACCTACCTACCTACCTACCTACCTACCTACCTACCTACCTACCTACCTACCTACCTACCTACCTACCTACCTACCTACCTACCTACCTACCTACCTACCTACCTACCTACCTACCTACCTACCTACCTACCTACCTACCTACCTACCTACCTACCTACCTACCTACCTACCTACCTACCTACCTACCTACCTACCTACCTACCTACCTACCTACCTACCTACCTACCTACCTACCTACCTACCTACCTACCTACCTACCTACCTACCTACCTACCTACCTACCTACCTACCTACCTACCTACCTACCTACCTACCTACCTACCTACCTACCTACCTACCTACCTACCTACCTACCTACCTACCTACCTACCTACCTACCTACCTACCTACCTACCTACCTACCTACCTACCTACCTACCTACCTACCTACCTACCTACCTACCTACCTACCTACCTACCTACCTACCTACCTACCTACCTACCTACCTACCTACCTACCTACCTACCTACCTACCTACCTACCTACCTACCTACCTACCTACCTACCTACCTACCTACCTACCTACCTACCTACCTACCTACCTACCTACCTACCTACCTACCTACCTACCTACCTACCTACCTACCTACCTACCTACCTACCTACCTACCTACCTACCTACCTACCTACCTACCTACCTACCTACCTACCTACCTACCTACCTACCTACCTACCTACCTACCTACCTACCTACCTACCTACCTACCTACCTACCTACCTACCTACCTACCTACCTACCTACCTACCTACCTACCTACCTACCTACCTACCTACCTACCTACCTACCTACCTACCTACCTACCTACCTACCTACCTACCTACCTACCTACCTACCTACCTACCTACCTACCTACCTACCTACCTACCTACCTACCTACCTACCTACCTACCTACCTACCTACCTACCTACCTACCTACCTACCTACCTACCTACCTACCTACCTACCTACCTACCTACCTACCTACCTACCTACCTACCTACCTACCTACCTACCTACCTACCTACCTACCTACCTACCTACCTACCTACCTACCTACCTACCTACCTACCTACCTACCTACCTACCTACCTACCTACCTACCTACCTACCTACCTACCTACCTACCTACCTACCTACCTACCTACCTACCTACCTACCTACCTACCTACCTACCTACCTACCTACCTACCTACCTACCTACCTACCTACCTACCTACCTACCTACCTACCTACCTACCTACCTACCTACCTACCTACCTACCTACCTACCTACCTACCTACCTACCTACCTACCTACCTACCTACCTACCTACCTACCTACCTACCTACCTACCTACCTACCTACCTACCTACCTACCTACCTACCTACCTACCTACCTACCTACCTACCTACCTACCTGCAGGCAGGCAGGCAGGCAGGCAGGCCTGCCTGCCTGCCTGCCTGCCTGCCTGCCTGCCTGCCTGCCTGCCTGCCTGCCTGCCTGCCTGCCTGCCTGCCTGCCTGCCTGCCTACCTACTCTCGTTTTCACCTCCTAACTGTCAGGACGTTTTTGCGGGCATTTGATTCGGCTCCTGGTGTGGCTACACCTTTTTTCGTCTCGCACCCCGCCCTCTTTCTCACTTCTCATTGGCCAAGGTTCCACCTCCCTCAAGTTGTTTTTACTCAGAAACTTTTATCCAACATTGGTGTAGATCTCAATTTTGTAAGCAGAGCTGGTTGGGCAGCGTCACCTGTAGATTGTGCTTTTGATTACATTTTCCCGATTAATGCGAAGCATCTGCCTGCAAGGACTTTGAATAGACTCCTCTTTGATCACCTTGCCCATTTCCCGCAACATACTGTGGATGCTACAGATGCGTCTTGGCCCGACCGGAAGGCAGCGGTTTGTATTTCTTCAGCCTCTCTTGTGGAGTTTTTCAGATAGAATTTCGGATTACACAACAATATTTCTAGCAGAGTTTACGGCTCTTGGGCTGGCCGCTTTGAAAATACCCACAGCAGTTTCTCAGGTGTTATTCCTCCAAGATTGTTTCTATGTTTTGTTGGTGCTGGAGTCCATAAGAAACGCTTTTTTTGAGACGCTCACTAAAGTTTTTGATTCCTGGATGGACGAAAGAGCTGCGCTTTGATTGGATACCAGGTCACTGCGGCATTTTATTCAAATGAAGCCGCAGACATTTTGGCAAAATCAGCTCTAAATGCACCAGTTGCCTGTAGCGTCCCTAAACTTGTTCTTTTCGGTATGACTCGATTTCAGCTTTTTCAGTTTATAACTGCCACGTACAACGATCCCTTACTCTCTACTGTTGACTACCAACATCTAATGTACTTATTGAAGGCTTGTGCGTGTAAAACCCGGCGGTGTGAGGTAGCGATGACACTGGTGCGGTGCAGGATTCCCCGTTTAAATCTTTACTTATGTATATGCGGGTTCAGTCCCACAAACCTCTGTGCGGCTCGTGGTGAAGTCGAGGAATTGGAGCATTTTTTACTCTCTTGCCGGAGGTTTGCACATCAGAGGAGAGAACACCTAGAAATTCCCATTACAAATTTTGAGCCTCAATTTCTCAGTTCCCCTCCTCCTCTCTTTCGGCGCGAGTGCCAGGGGCTTTACATTGCATCAAGGTTGCGAATACCTCCACAGTTAGATAACAGCTACCGGCAGAATTCCTTGCTAATTGTTTCCAAAATTTCGGAATTTAAAAGAGCGTTTGGGTATTTTCACACAGTAGAATCTCGATAAACGGAAGTCGGTTACGCAGAACCTACGCTTATATAGAACAAACGCCTCGCAGTAGGTTGGTTTTGTATGAAGGCAATGTAAAAAATCTCGTTAATCGGAACAAAAATTTTCTGACCACCGTACAAACGGAACCGAAAATAGGCTTGAAACCGAAACTTGACCCGAAAGCACCGCCCCACCTCTGTACGCATCACTGCCCCCACTCTTTCCGAGTTTTGTCTGTGGACGTTTCCGGTTTTGTCGTAAACTGCAACCGCATCGCTTTCTTTCTGTCACGGTCTGTTTGCAGTTGTGCTCAGCTAGGCTTAAGCCTTACATCCGCTGTTGAGCGTCGTCTGCGACATTTCGTCGCGAAGTCAGCATCCGATGGCAGCGACCTCACAATGCCCTTATGTTAGAAAGGAAGGTGGAGATAATCAACGACTTCGAGAGTGGTCGCTTCACATAAACAGCGCTTGGGACGAACTACGCTGTCCCCAGGAGCAGCCTCACGAGGATACTTCAGCACAAAGATAAGCTGCGGCAGGTTTTCGGGACGTCACGCTTTGGCCCTAAAAGAAAACGGCTGCGGGTGGCCAACCACGAATATCTGGAGAGGACCTGGTGTTTTGGCTGTGGAGAGCCCGGAGTGAAAACATTCTGATCAGCGGGCCACTCATTCACGCGCAAGCAGAAGAATTTGTTCTGCAGCTCGGCATCGACGGTTTCTGGTGAAGCGAAGGGTGGTTGACGAGATTTAAAGATCGGAATGGCATAGTGTGTCGTGCCGTTTCAGGGGAGGCTGCCGCTGCAGACACGACAGCATGCGGGGACTGGCGATCAAGACGGCTCCCCAAAATTATGCAGAAGTGAGCAGCCTGTCAAGTATGGGTGGCGCCATACAAAGAAAACGGTTGCGATAGATAAAACAAGCAAACATAAAGTCCTTTTTCACAAGCCTTTCATAACGTCCTTTTTCACAGGCCTTGGCTTTTTACCCGGAGGTTCCATCAAGATTATAGGCGAAGCTTGTTCGCTTTCGGAGTGCTTGATTAATCCTAATTTCAGCAAGCGTTTTGCCTCCCTATCAGGGATATCTCTCTGCCTTGTACAGAGTCCATTGCACCTTGAACGCACTGGCTCCTCGAAAGTTAACTCAATATCATGCTCAATCATATCAGTCCTGCCTGGACTGTCTACGAAGCAGTCATCAAACTCTGCTGTCAGTTCGCCGAGATCAGACAACTGAGATTCTTTTATTTCTCTCCGCTCAGTCCTCTTGAGGAGTTCCTGCGTGCTGATTTCCTCTTCGCTTAGACAGATAAGGTTGTCTTCCATTTCCTCAAGAAGGTTCAGCGTTAGATTTATCGCGGCGTCTTTCTGCACGTAAGGCTTCATTAGCCTTACGAGCAGAACGTGCGTAATGAACTTGCGTTTATTAGGTTTCAATGGTAAATGCGCACTTCTTTACGCTTTCCCCA
The DNA here is from genome assembly GCA_030143305.2 of Amblyomma americanum. NCBI lineage: Eukaryota > Metazoa > Arthropoda > Arachnida > Ixodida > Ixodidae > Amblyomma > Amblyomma americanum. The sequence continues at coordinate 1,505 of JARKHS020032298.1, read as the reverse complement.
GGTTTTATCCACGTAGTTGATGTAAGAGAGCTTGGCAGTTACTTCAGCAGGCCCTTCCCATTGTACTTCGAGCCTATTCTGCCTCGGAGTTCTCAGCAACATTACCTTGTCACTGATAAACTGTCTCCTGGCGGGCTGTCCGATCATAGTAGACCTTAGAACGAGCCTGGGCTGACTTCATGCTGGCCTCCACGAGTCATTTTATATAGACTCAACACGAACTACACTACTGTTGGGTCCTCTCCGAGCCCTTCCTAGGCTTGGCGTACCATTCGTAGAGGTGAGCGCAGTTACCTTCCTTAAACCATCTCGGCGGGGCTAAATCCAGTGGATGCATGCGGCACTGACCGCAAAGCGAAAAGTGCCGCAGGTAGGCATGCGTCGCAGTCGCGCTTTTCTTAGCACAATCCCCCAAGCACGCGCTTTAGAACAGAATGTCACCTTTCTAGTTGATGCTCTGCGGATGATGGATTTAGCTGTGCACTTTTTTAATGCCGCACCGCTCTAGAAATGAGGGGGTGATGACACTAGTGAATAGACTACCCTGATCACTTTAGATCTCGGAAGGAAATACAACTCGGGCAAAGGCTGTTAACAGTGAATTCACAACACTCTGTGATGTCACGTTGTGCAGCGCAACAGCCTCTGGAAACTTTGTGGCAGGCATGGTGAGGGTTTAACGACACCTTGACTCAGTCAAGAGAAGTAGCCCAACTATATATATCACCAGCGGTGAAATCGCTCAGTAATGATCGGTACTAAAACCATCGGCGCTTTCCACTTATCTCGCGCCTTTCCGACCCGCTGACAAGCGTTGCACGACCTTACAAAACGCTCCATGTCCTTAAAATATTCAGACCAATTGTATTCCTGTAAAAGCCTCTGCTTTGTTTTACTGATTCCCAGGTGGCATAACCACGAATTGCCATGGGAAAGTCGTAGTAAGTCTTGTCGGTACTTCTGGGGAACGACTAATTGGTCTCGCTCCGCTCCACGAATATCCTTGTAGCATTTAGGTAGTTTTCCTGAAACTGTGGCTTTGGCTGTAAGCGTACCGAAAGGGCCCTCAATTACCACTGTCGCGATAGGCAAGCACACGCTTTGTTGTTCCACTACCTGTCGGATTCATACACATAGGCCTGGTTAATCGAATGGTGACACATACGACAAATGGACAACATCCTTCGTTGCATCTTAGTCACTCCCCTTTCACTATGCGTGTGAGTTTGCAACAGCTTCATGTTTTCATCGCAGTTACTGACATACGGGAGCGGAAACTTTTCTTTTTGACACTTCCCTGCTATGCGACTCTGCTCATTGCATCTGTAGCAAGTGAGCGGCCTCCTAGCCTGAAACGTGACTTGTTCTTTCTGCGCTTTGGCCACTTTTGCACCGTTCTCATTGTCTTCCTTCCTTTGAGGTTTATCGGAAGAAACTTTTCTTACGTCTTTCTCGACTGTAGAGTTCCCAAAGTGCCTCTCGTGACGGTAATTCGCACTTCTCCT
>JARKHS020032297.1:0-69846 GCA_030143305.2 Amblyomma americanum | reverse complement strand
GTCTGCTTCATGGTACAGCCACCAAGCCCACAGAGCACAGCCGGTGATTGCCGCTCTTTTATACACGGTGTGCCAGGTGCCGTCGATGACGATGGGTGTGTCCAAGGTTCCGGAAGTGTCCAGGGTTCCAGCGATGACACTGGCAGGTTTCAAGCGCTGATGGCGTTGAGACAACGGACATGCGTATCACTGCAGGGGTATCCAGGCAGGTCTGACGGCGCGCATTCCACCCCAGCCGAAACCAGGGCGGGAAGCAGCGCGTGTGTGACGACTGCTGCGAGCACCTGCATTATGAGCAGAAGCGGATTAGTGGTCTGCTTCATGGTACAGCCACCAAGCCCACAGAGCGCAGCCGGTGATTGCCGCTCTTTTATACACGGTGTGCCAGGTGCCGTCGATGACGATGGGTGTGTCCAAGGTTCCGGAAGTGTCCAGGGTTTCAGCGATGACGCTGGCACGTTTGAAGCGCTGATGGCGTTGAGACAACGGACATGCGTATCACTGCAGGGGTATCCAGGCAGGTCTGACGGCGCGCATTCCACCCCAGCCGAAACCAGGGCGGGAAGCAGCGCGTGTGTGACGGCTGCTGCGACCACCTGCATTATGAGCAGAAGCGGATTAGTGGTCTGCTTCATGGTACAGCCACCAAGCCCACAGAGCGCAGCCGGTGATTGCCGCTCTTTTATACACGGTGTGCCAGGTGCCGTCGATGACGATGGGTGTGTCCAAGGTTCCGGAAGTGTCCAGGGTTCCTGCGATGACACTGGCAGGTTTGAAGCGCTGATGGCGTTGAGACAACGGACATGCGTATCACTGCAGGGGTATCCAGGCAGGTCTGACGGCGCGCATTCCACCCCAGCCGAAACCAGGGCGGGAAGCAGCGGGTGTGTGACGACTGCTGCGAGCACCTGCATTATGAGCAGAAGCGGATTAGTGGTCTGCTTCATGGTACAGCCACCAAGCCCACAGAGCGCAGCCGGTGATTGCCGCTCTTTTATACACGGTGTGCCAGGTGCCGTCGATGACGATGGGTGTGTCCAAGGTTCCGGAAGTGTCCAGGGTTCCTGCGATGACACTGGCAGGTTTGAAGCGCTGATGGCGTTGAGACAACGGACATGCGTATCACTGCAGGGGTATCCAGGCAGGTCTGACGGCGCGCATTCCACCCCAGCCGAAACCAGGGCGGGAAGCAGCGGGTGTGTGACGACTGCTGCGAGCACCTGCATTATGAGCAGAAGCGGATTAGTGGTCTGCTTCATGGTACAGCCACCAAGCCCACAGAGCGCAGCTGGTGATTGCCGCTCTTTTATACACGGTGTGCCAGGTGCCGTCGATGACGATGGGTGTGTCCAAGGTTCCGGAAGTGTCCAGGGTTCCAGCGATGACACCGGCAGGTTTGAAGCGCTGATGGCGTTGAGACAACGGACATGCGTATCACTGCAGGGGTATCCAGGCAGGTCTGGCGGCGCGCATTCCACCCCAGCCGAAACCAGGGCGGGAAGCAGCGCGTGTGTGACGACTGCTGCGAGCACCTGCATCATGAGCAGAAGCGGATTAGTGGTCTGCTTCATGGTACAGCCACCAAGCCTTTCTACACAGCGCGGACAAACAAAACACCCTTGCATGATGCATTGAATGCGCCCCTGGCGGGTAGGGATGGTAGCAGCGCCGCTTAGCTCGCGACGGCGATAACGCGAGCATCAAGTTAACCAGATGCGTCAGCCGTATGTGTCGACGTACGCTCGCTCTTTGCTGCGCATCTGCTGACGGAGCGCGCTGGCGTGCAGTTTTTTCTAGTTGGGCCACAGCCCGCGCGCTCCGTACTACTTTTGGTACACCTGTACCTAGCATTTTAACCACATCTCATAATGGAAGTCTCTGCGTTGCTTCGTTTGACACAGGTTAAGATAAAAGCACAAAGCAAATACTGATGCATATCGGCTCGTAATAGAGACGAGTATAGATGAAAGTAATAACTATTAGTGTAGTCCTATTAACATCGGCAAATAGGCCATGCTCGAGCACGCAGACTCTTGTTCTGGAGGGTTGGAATGTTGGTATTGATAGTAGGATAGCAGACCACGTAGCAATCAATGAATATTAAAACGAAACACTAAAAGGAAGGTCATTAACGAACGCAAGAAAAAGGGAAGGCCCAAGTACAATACCTTTGGGGTTGCCGGAGATTCCAAAAAATGAAAGGCAGCGTTGGTTGAGTGTTAGCACGAGCCAACTGCTGGAACCCGGTTAGGATCACTTAAATCCAGGTCAGAACAGTAGGATGCAAGGCATTATTCCATACGGGATTTTATCGCATGCTTTCTTAGAGACCAAAGTTTAAGAGTATGTCAGGAAGAATGACAAGTTGGTTGTCACAAAAATGCTTTTCAAAAAGAGGACCGGTTTAGAAGGAAAAATTTAATGGGTCACAACAATTTAGCAGTGTGAGAGTAGATGGTGCTTTTCACGATTAGGAACTAATGCTAGTCATAGAAATGTTGGGAAATTTGGTCCTTGTCACATTATCAGAACTAAAAAGTTTTCAACATTTGGCTGTATGCAGCCATGCCTCGTTAATATCCACCTTGTATTATGACGAATTTAATTATGGACAGTTTTGAGGGCGAAAGTTTTTCAAAGCATGCACGCCCTGTTAACATGGTAACTTGCTGTTTGGACAAATTACAGGGTTTAAACGCACAAAGTCATATGGTACCCGCATATTTTTGTCGTGTAATATGGACTGGAACGCGAACATCTGAACTGTGGTAACCAGATGCTGTAACACAGCGCAAGGACTGTTAGAAGTGCACGGCGACAGATACAGCCTGAATCATATGGCTATTGCACCCTGGAATTTGACCTCATACCCCCCGCAGCATAGCGTGCGGTTTTTGTTAAACCTTGCACTGCTAAGCATGCCGACTATCACCGCTTGCACTTTGACTGACAAAGCACGACTCTTTCTTGTGTCAGAATCAATGGCACTGAAAACCTCGGCGACTCATTTCCTGGCGCACTTTGTTCATTGCCAAAATTTAATCAAGCGGCTCGCTTACATTAAAACGTTTTTGTTATAATATCACAGGTCTCTACTTGCAACACTAGGTTAATGTTTTTTTTTAAAGAGAGCATGCGGCAAGAAGAAAAAAATTTACTCGAGTTCATAGCATGTCGGCCAGGAGGAGAACTTAGTACTGGTGCAAAGCAGAGAATCTGCAAATACAATCCAAGCAGTAAGGAGATGGGTTCAAATTAAATGTGTTCTCAGCCTCGAAAGGTCGATGGTTGCACCGGCTTTGGTGGACTTTTAAAAATGGCTCAATGTCAGCATTGCAGAGCCAACCACAGTGCAATAGCGCATATCACGTTTTGAAAAATCAATATAAGCCTTGTTAACGTGGTTTGGCAATATGCACAAAAATGGCTCTGTCAAGGCCATACTACAAATGCGAACAGATAAGTGTCCAAAGAAACCTATAGCTGAGCATTGTGGAAGGTGCAAACAAGCATGAATATTCAAGTAAACAAATTTTGGAATGCAGCAAATTCAAGGAAGGCTAAGGAAATCTAGCAAGCATTCTACAATTCTGACAAATACTTTCCCTTAGACCCACCATCGCCTTCACCCAGCAGGCAAATAACAGTCACAGGTAAACGAACGTAGCAGATTCACGTGTGCATGTGCATTGACGACATGTGCTTCAAAAGGCTTCGAGAACGTCTCGCACTAGCTGGTTCAGCTTACTGGGGAAGCGCTGCTTAGCAACTGTTCGACACCGTTAAAGCCGAGTTGTAGAGCAGCTCGGTGACAGCAGTGCAGTGAAAGCAACAAAAAATATGGGATTAGGTATTGATTCAATGAGTACAGTTTCTATTCCGCCTGTCATGACTCACGGAGCGCTTCAATATCACTACATTTTACCAATAGCATATAGCAACCAGGATCGGGCGTTTCGTCAATAACAAAACAAGGCCACTTATAGCAAGATTTGAGAAATATAAAACATAACAACTAGTCCTGTTAAAATGTGAGTTGTTGAAGAATACCAGGAAAAAAATTGCTGGGGACTTCCGCCCAGCCCCGCGTAATATGAGGAAAAAATTAATAGATTTTGGAAATCCAAAGGCGGCATAACCTTCAAACCCGACTATAAAAAAAATTTTATCGAAGGAAAGTGCTACGTCTAACCCGAAAGCGAAGGCGCCATTTACGAAATCAGCAATTTCTCTGGAAATGCCTGTGAAAACACGAGTGAAACTCAGAACAGAACTCTCCGCTCCGGTAGCGTGAATTCGACTAGGTATTATGATAAGAGGGGAGGCGGTTCGAAAATTATCGATTGTTCAGTTTGTGCCCAAAAATACGTAGTCTTCACCCCAAAAAAGGTGAATTATGCGGGATGATCGAAGACTGTAATGCTGATATTATTGTAATAACAGAAACGTAGTTAAAATAAAAATAACGAATAGTGAACTGTTTCATTGTAAAAATAAATATGTCTTCCGGAGTGATCGAGCGGGTACAGTTGGTGGTGGTGTCCTAAATGCTATTGAAACGGATAGAAGAAGAGATGAATGAAGACTCTTGGAGGCGCGTGTGCTCTGGGATTCGGTGCTCTGTGCCTGGTGCTCTGTGCGGGCCGCCTTGTGCTCTTGACCTGTGTGCTGTGCCCGGGCGTTCTCGCGTCGTTCCCGCCTGGACCACGTAACATCTTTGGTGGAGGTGCGGGGTAGTGGGGCTCCTTGACCGGCCGGGTGGAGCCATGGTGGTAGTCCCGGCCTGACGAGTACTACGAAGCTGCGTGGTGTGCGCAGCGTAAAATCCGCACCTCCACTGCTGGACATCTGGGTGTCTCGCGTACTTACGCCCGCGTGCGTCGTCGCTTCTTTTGGCCCCGTCTCTACCAGTCCGTCCGCCGCTATGTTCGTGCCTGCGACCAGTGCCAGCGCCGGAAAAGTCCCGCCACGCTCTCCGCGGGTTTGCTCCAGCCTGTTGATGTGCCCCCTGAACCATTCTATCGTGTTGGCTTGGATCTTTTGGGCCCGTTTCCGGAGTCCACCTCTGGAAACAAATGGATTGCCGTTGCGACAGATTATGCTACTCGCTATGCCATCACGCGGGCCCTCCCCACCAGTACTGCTACCGACGTGGCCGATTTTCTCCTCTACGACCTCATCCTCCGTCATGGTGCACCCCGCCAACTTCTCACCGACCGCGGCCGTTGCTTTCTCTCTAAAGTTGTCGACGACATTCTCCGTTCCTGCTCAACAAAACATAAGCTGACCACCGCCTATCATCCCCAAACCAACGGTCTTACAGAGCGCCTCAACCGCACTCTCACGGATATGCTCGCCATGTACGTTTCCCCGGACCATCGGGACTGGGACATTGCCCTTCCATACGTGACCTTCGCTTACAATTCTTCTCGCCATGACACTGCCGGTTACTCCCCGTTCTATCTGTTGTACGGTCGTGAACCCCAATTACCTTTGGACACGCTGCTTCCAACATCTCCTTCCCCGCCTTCTGAATATGCCCACGACGCTATTGCCCGCGCCGACCACGCCCGCCAGCTGGCTCGCTCCCGCCTACAATCCTCGCAGGTTTCACAGCAGGACTACTACGACCGCCGCCACCGCATGGTAACTTTTTCCCCTGGAGCCCTCGTCTTGCTTTGGTCGCCCACACGCCGTGTCGGGCTTTGCGAAAAACTAATGTCCCGCTATGTTGGCCCATACCGTGTGCTCCGCCAGGTCACTGCCGTCACCTACGAGATTGCCCCGGCCTTTCCGGAGACCACCTCCGGTGCATCTCAGAGTGACGTTGTCCACGTCTCTTGCCTCAAGCCCTACGTGTCGCAATCCCTTGCCCCGCCCTAATTTCCACCGAGACGGTGTTTTTTTTTTGCGACCGGGGGCCATGCAACGGATAGAAGAAGAGATGAATGAAGACTCTTGGAGGCGCGTGTGCTCTGGGATTCGGTGCTCTGTGCCTGGTGCTCTGTGCGGGCCGCCTTGTGCTCTTGACCTGTGTGCTGTGCCCGGGCGTTCTCGCGTCGTTCCCGCCTGGACCACGTAACACTATTATTGAATGCATCGATTGTTTTGTTGCAGCTGTTACAATTTTGGAGCTAATATGGTGCTGCCTTAATGTTAACTTTAAGAAATTAGTAGTAGTCGCATGTTATCGATCCCCTTCGGCCGACACATCCTTTGCGATAACCTACATGATTCTCTAAATCAGATTTTCACGCGTTTCCCTGGAGCTGAACTTTTACTTCTAGGTGACTTCAATTTTCCAGATATCGTCTGGTCACATGATCACCCATTTTCTAACCCCTCGTCCGCTGAATGCAATCTATATCGTTTCGTGTATTCAGACAACTTATCACAGATCATTAGTTCTCCTATAAGTGTAACACAAAATACATCATGAATTCTCGACTTCACTCTTTCAGCATTAACAGACAACTCAACGACTGTTTCGCACCTGCCCGGGCTTAGCGATCATGATGTCTTACATTTCAGGCTAACGATGACTCAATTTAAAAAGAGCAGACAAAGTAGAAAAGTTCGTGATTTTAACAAAGCTGACTACCCTGCCATGTACAGCAACTCTGCTCACTTCTAGATGTGTTCCTGCCAGCATATCTTGATCGGTCCATAGAAGCTAACTGGGACATGTTCAAAATTTCTGAGTTAATCATCCGGTACGTCCGCCTAGAACCACTTACACTAGAAACAAAGCGCCTTGGTATAACACTCATATAAACAGGTTATCGAACAAGGTCAGCTAAGTTTTCATTTTTAAACACTACTCTTCCAAAGTTACAAAAAAGTAATCCAAAGCGATTTAGGAATGTCATTCTAGGCAACACTAATAAGAGCGTCTTATCACTGTTCACCAGTTCTGGGGACTCAGTGCCGCCTCATATCTGTTCAAAATTACTTAACAACAAATTCATGAGGTTATTCTCATCCCCAGTGCTCACGACTCATATGCCAGTTGTGAATCCTACCAATTATCAGGTCATGGACCCCATAATATTTGAGTCAATAGGTAGCAAAGCTATAATAAATTAAAATCCTAATTATCTTTCTGTGTAGACGACATCAATATCAAAATTTTGTAAAAAACGGCAGAATACAGTTCAACAATACTAGAGCGCATATTTTCACAATCGCCAAAATCTGGCAGTATACCTCATGACTGGAAATCTGGAAACGAAATTCACATCCACAAGTCAGAGCCAACACATGATCCTCTAAATTGCAGGCCCATTTTCCTTACATATGTGCTGTGTAAAGTCATGGAGCACATTATATACACACATCTTGTTAACTTTCTCGAAAATAACCTTTTATCAAGTGCCCAGCGTGGATTCCGTAAACAATTCTCTTGTGAAACTCAGCTTGTGTCCTTCATTACTGATTTGCATGCCTATCTAGACTCTGGTTTTTCAGTTGAGTGTATATTTCTTGATTTCTCTAAAGCTTTTGACAAGGTAAACCATGCGCTACTTCTGCATAAACTAAGCGTCCTGAGCACTGACCCTGCTGTAATTAATTGGATTCGCGCTTTCCTAATGTCCCGCGTTCAGTTTGTAACTTTTAATGAAGTCAACTCAACTTCAGCCCCAGTCCACTCCGGCGTTCCGAAAGGGTCGGTTCTGGGCCCTCTCTTTTTCTTGATTTACATAAACGACTTGTCTTCTTGTGTTTCTTGCACAATTTGCCTTCTTGAGAATGACTGTGTTTTGTAATTCCGATGTTAATTCCCAAGTGATAATTCCGATGTTCTATTAGTTCAGAATGACCTTAATAATATTGTGACGAAGAAGACGACGAATTGCGCAGTGGCGCGGGCAGGAGCGCTCGCGCTAGGCCGGCAGCCATTAAAATCATCTCATTTCCATCGATCATCGTGTCTCTTTCTTCGGCTGGCCGCCACGTAACATTTGGTGTGAGGTGCTGGGGTCCCTTCATCGCCATCCTGGTCCCGGAGCTTCGGCGTCCTGCGCCCGCCGTGGTCGTCGGCCGTGTGTGCCTGGTCCGCACCGCCCGGCTGTGCCCAGCCCGCCAGACCTGAACCGACCTCGCCGCTTACCCCAGCCCCGTCCACCGCCCCGACCACAAGACACGACGAACTGACCACGTTGCCGCGACCGGAATGACCCGACCGACCCGAGACGCTGCCCACACGTGAGGACACCGCCCCCCCCCCCCCCCCTGCCTCTGCCGTTCGGTGCGTCCAGGGACCTCGGCCGTCGGCTCCTGGCAACCTGCGGCCCGGATGCTTCGTGGACCGGGACTCATTCGCCGATCGTCTCATTCACCGTGGCGGCAAGCCCTTCACCTCCTTCTTCTGTATCCAACCATTTTACAAGCCCATCGTCATCTGCAGCATTTCATCTTCAGTGCCGATCTTCTCGTTCGTGATCGGGACGATCGCTCGGTGGCCCCGAGTAGTGTGACGAAGAAGACGACGAACTGCGCAGTGGCGCGGGCAGGAGCGCTCGCGCTAGGCCGGCAGCCATTAAATCATCTCATTTCCATCGATCATCGTGTCTCTTTCTTCGGCTGGCCGCCACGTAACAATATTAACGAATGGTGCAGTAAATGATGCTTGCAATTAAATATTAACAAATGCAAATCAATGAGGCTATCTCGCACTAACTTAACAAATCGTACGTATACATTAAAATCTGTGACATTATACCGCTACCTTGGTGTGATCGTTACCCATGACCCCTCTTGGAAATCACCCGTCAGTTCCATCATCGCTAAAGCCAGTCGTACTCTTGGATACATTCGTCGTAATTTCTCTCTTGCGTCATCATCATTAAAATTGATAATGTTAAAACCTACATTCGTCCACAACTCGCAACTCAATACGCATCATCTGTTTGGGATCCCGGCCAAGTAACTCTCATACAGTCCCTTCAGACAGTGGAAAATCGCTTATCCCGGTTCATCTTAAATAACTATCAAAGGACTGCCAGCGTTACCAATATGAAAGCGTACTGGCATTTCCCGCTCTTATCGACTCGATGAAACCGATCTCGCCTCTGACTTTTTCATAAAGTATACCACCGTAACACAACATTCTGTTCCTTGTGGGCTCAACTCCCATCACACATTTCATATCGCCGCAACCACAGTCAAAAGATCGACACTCCACACTCAAACACGGTTGCCTATTCTAACTCGTTTCATTACCGGACCTGCAATGATTGTAATAACCTCCCTGCATCACTAACAAGTGTAACTGGAGAAGAACACTTTAAATCCGCGTTGCAAAGCTTCTTTTTTGCCTAGTGTAAAACCATTTTTGATTTGTCTTTATGAATTGTGTACTCTGGTCCTTGTTACATTTTCTATTTTTGTTATATTTTTGACACCAATGCCGCTCTCCAGAACTTACATTTTGTACCTCGTTGTTCTTTTTTATTTTGTTTTATCTTGTTTTCTTCATGTGCTTACTTTCGGAGCGAACTTTCTTTTTACAACTTTGTATACATTTATTATATAAACCTTCTGTCTTGACATTGCGCAACGTATATCCGCCCCTCCCCTCTCTAACGTACATCTGTACCCGGAGGGTATTTGAAATTAAAAAATATAAATAAATAAATAAATTAATAAATAAATAAATGCGGCTAATATTGGTATCATTCATCTAAAATCATACTTCAATGCATGCCGCTAAGCAAAAAATAAATTTTAATCACAGCAGTTTACTAAAAATGTTCTACTTTAAATCCAGATATTGCGGAAAACTCTGCCTAGGTACAGTTCTGATCCTGAACAAAAGTGTCCATATTAATAAGGCACAATTGTCTATAGGTTGTTTGATTTGAGAAGCCTAAGCATCTGCTGTCTTTTTTGCTTCACATCAAAAGGAATGCTCATGAAAAATATCTGCACTAGTCTGCAGTTATTAGAGATTTGTGGAGTGTGAAACACCCATGAATGAGTTGCGACAATGGGTTTTGTTCGAAATAAGTATTCCTCACTGGCGATAACATCTCACAACCCAAACCTAACACTACTGCTTTGGATCAGCCCATGATCGCATGCAGGAGGAGTTGGATTCATTGAATTTGTCGCGCAAACATTTATTGAAGATGTATGCCCCTCTAGCCGGCAGGAAATAAAAAAAGACGTCCCAGAAGTGACAGCTTATATGCACGCCCATGTGCATTTCACACGGACTACACAGTGCCGCCGGCGCACCATCGTAATCCGGCCACTCATTGTCGCAAAATGCACTTTATGGAGCACAATGCCTCCGTATGGTGGCGACGCTTGTGTAGTCCCTGCAGAAAAGAACTCAGCGGCCATGCAGCCGAGGTCATTTCCCATACGCAAAGCACAGCTTTCAGAATGGTCACGTTCCACTCACGGCGGTTGACTAACACAGTACACACGAACTACGATAAATATTGGTGTTGGCTGCGCCACAAGAACAAGGACTTGCGCTCGCGATCACAGCAACCGCTGCAACGAATGGGACTAGCAGCAGAGCTCGAAGCTCATTTCATCACCTCGCAATCACGGCATTTCTCAAACACAGTGCACACGCGTGCGCCCGAACCAGGATCTGCTCTAGAGCTCGAGGTCGATTTCAGCATTCGCAAAACTAGGCACGCGTTGGAAGCTTTTCAAACGCAATTATACTTGCAGGCGATGTAATTGACGGACGCAAAATCACTCGTTTCGACCGCAGTCACTTTCACTACACTCACATTTGTCGCTGCGCTGTGAAGCTTGCTGTGCGCACAGTAAATTCACCGGAAACTGCTTCTCGCTTCTGTTCGTGAAGACCCCCGCTGGAATACACACTTGTAACTATCCCGAACGGCTCCAAGTAAACACTTCAAGACATAGGCACTGTGTACGTCTTGCGTAGACTTTAGTCTAGGTTTGAAGGCTGCCCTGTCAACTCAGTACAGACTGCCACAAAACAACTTGGGGACATTGACATTGAAATTTTTTGACCAGACATTCTGCTGGATAACCAGGCTAAACGCTGAAATCGAAAAGCTTGACGAGGCTCAAGAAACGTTTGCAAGGCAGTACAAGCGAGACCTCTGAACAATACAAATAAGTTGCTGCACAACTAAATAAAGAAATATAATATAAAGGCACAAATTTAATGAAAGAGACAAATTGAACGGAATAATGAGCAGGCATCTAAGCGAGAGATATACAAACAAACAATAACAAAACATAATTTGGAGCAAAAATTTGAGATCACAAACTGGAGAAAGCTGTAGTACTTGAAGTGGTGTTGGGCAGTTGATGGGTGAGCACTTATTTAAGATGGATGGGAGATTGTGGCACAAGGAGTAGAGCTTGTAATCGGTGCGGAAATAAAAATTAACCATTTGTCTTTGTTTTTTTGTGCTTAAGATGTTAGTTTGGGGCTGAGATGGACCAGTGATTTCTGTAAGAGCCCGAAAGCTGGCGGAAGAGAGGTGATATAAGCCTAAAAGCCTATCATACACGTGTACCTATACCTATCATACGTATCATACACGTGTCTTACGCATAGAGTATTACGGGTCTGAAATAAATGCAATGTAGGAGATAAGTAGTCTAGACAAAATTTTTGACTGAAAACCTTTTTCTGTAAAACAAGAATTTAGTTCAAAATTAATTTGTTTGTTGTGAGTCATACCAAAGTGTAATAATTTATTTTTGTAATGAAGAAAGCATAAAATAACTCAAGTTCTATTTTCAATGCCAGAAACGCAAGAGTCCGCTACATTGTTTCAGTTACCGACGAAAGTTTCTATGACATTTTTCAGCATGCAAATCTCAATTTAAATATGAGGAGAATGTAACACCAAGAATGATGTTGTGCCCAATTACTTCTATTTTCTGTCCGCCACATTTACTTATTGCCCTATGGTGGATACTTTACTGCGAGCTCGAAAAAGCATGACCTTAGTTTTTTTACGGATTAATCTTGAGCTGGTTTGATTTTGACCGATATGGTCGAGTTTTTCAAGCATTTGGTTGCATCTGATTGCTAAGCTATTTTCACCAGAACCTGAAAGGAGAATGGTGCTATCATCAGCATAAAAAAGGAATTTGACCGTTTAGTCAACGGTCACAATGTCGTTAATAAACAAATTAAATAAAAGAGGCCCTAACACGCTCCCTTGCGGAAAGCCATTTAGTGCTCGCAATGGTGACGACATGTCATTATTAATACTTACGCACTGCGACCTATCAATATTGTTACGGGGATGTTACGGCGGTAAGTCTATATTGGCGGCTGCTCTGAGATGGCCAGCACTCAGCTCAGAACCGAGCGCCCAGCTACCAACTGTCAACGTCGTCGTCGTTCAGCGCATCGCCACTTCTTCGTTCTAGGTTCGTCCACTTGTAACACTATCCCCCTCGGCTGAAGGCAACGTCCCGGTGCGTGTTAGGCGTGCGATGTCGATGGTGGGTGATAGGGCTTGAGGCGAGCTACATGAACGACTTCGCACTTCAGTGGAGCGGACGTCGACTTTGGGTGCAGCGGCGTGATTTCATACGTTACGTCGGTCACTGCCCGTAATACACGATAAGGATCTGTGTAGCGCGGCACAAGTTTTTCACACAACCCCACACGACGGGATGGGAGCCACAGCAAGACGAGAGATCCGGCAGGGTATCGCACATCACGGTGCAGGCCATCGTAGCGGTGTTTTTGAGCCTCTTGGGAGGCGGAGAGCTTGTGTCGAGCAACCTGGCGGGCGGCGTCTGCTCGGGCGATAGCGTCACGCGCATATGTAGTGACAGGGCCAGCTGTGGGCAGCAGAGTGTCGAAGGGCAGTAAGGGGTCTCGTCCAAAGAGAAGATAGAAGGGCGAGTAACCAGCGGTATCATGGCGCGAAGAGTTGTAGGCGAAGGTGACAAAAGGCAAGCTTATGTCCCAGTCCCGGTGGTCGTCGGATACGTACATGGCGAGCATGTCTGTCAGCGTGCGGTTGAGACGCTCCGTAAGGCCGTTCGTCTGAGGATGATAAGCAGTGGTGAACTTGTGACGAACGGAGCACGAACGAAGGATTTCGTCAACAACTCGGGAAAGGAAGCAGCGGCCACGGTCGGTAAGGAGTTGACGGGGAGCGCCATGGTGTAATATGACGTCGTGCAGAAGGAAGTCAGCGACGTCAGTGGCGCAGCTGGTTGGAATGGCACGAGTGATCACGTACCGCGTGGCATAATCGGTGGCGACGGCAATCCACTTGTTCCCCGTGGAGGACTCCGGGAAGGGCCCAAGTAAATCTAGTCCAACACGAGAAAACGGGTCGGTCGGGATGGGGATCGGCTGCAGGTGTCCAGACGGGAGGACAGCGGGCTTCTTTCGGCGCTGACAGACGTCGCAAGCGGCGACGTAGCGTTAGACGGAGCGGTACAGACCAGGCCAGAAGAAACGCCGGCGCACGCGGTCGTACGTACGGGAGACACCAAGATGACCAGCCGTAAGTGCGTCATGCAGTTGTTCGAGGATAGTGGACCGTAGGTGGCGGGGAACAACGAGCAAGTGGTCAGCGCCATCAGGTCGCATGTTGCGGCGGTACAGCGTGTTCCCGTCCAGCAATAACCGGGCCAGAGAAGTGTCGCGGCGGTCGGTGCTGAGGCGGTCGATGAGAGAGGTGAGGGTGGGATCCAAGCGCTGTTCGTCGGCAATGTGGGAGAGGTCGGAGATGGAGAGGACACAGGCATCCGACTCACAGTCTGTAGAAGGAGGATCGACGGGATAGCGGGACAGGCAGTCTGCATCTTGATGGAGGCGACCGGACTTGTGAACCACGGAAAAGGTGTATTCTTGCAATCGCAATGCCCACCAGCCAAGACGGCCAGTAGGGTCCTTGAGAGATGAGAGCCAACACAGGGCGTGGTGGTCGGTTAAAACAGTGAATGGGCGGCCGAACAAGTATGTGCGGAATTTTCCAATGGCCCAAACAAGAGCCAGGCACTCGCGTTCTGTAATGGAGTAATTCTTCTCTGCGGAAGAAAGAAGACGGCTGGCGTACGCAATCACGCAGTGCTGGCCGCGTTGTCGCTGAGCAAGGATGGCGCCAATTCCGTGACCACTGGCATCGGTGCGAAGTTCAGTCGGGGCAGACGGGTTGAAATGGGCCAATACAGGAGGGTTGGAGAGGACGGCGATAAGGCTGGAGAATGCAGTAGCCTGCTCTGGGCCCCAGGAAAAAGGAACGCCGTTCTGCAACAGATTGGTGAGAGGGCGAGCGACGGCTGCGAAGTTCGGGACGAACCGGCGAAAGTAGGAACAGAGACCGATGAAGCTGCGGACATCACTGGGCGAGCGGGGACAGGGAAAAGCACTGACGGCACGAACTTTATCAGGGTCAGGTTGTATGCTACTCGCATTCACCAAATGGCCGAGGACTTTGAGTTCGCGGCGGCCGAAAGTACATTTTTTTGAGTTGAGTTGAAGACCTGCGCGGCGGAAAAGTGCCAAGATGGACGAAAGGCGAAGCAGGTGGGTTTCAAAAGAGGGCGAGAAAACAATTACATCATCTAAGTAACAAAGGCAGGTCGTCCACTTGAAGCCCCGGAGTAACGAGTCCATCATCCGTTCAAATGTGGCAGGGGCGTTACAAAGGCCGAAGGGCATGACCTTAAAATGGTAAAGGCCATCAGGGGTGACGAAAGCTGTTTTCTCGCGGTCTCTTGCGTCAACAGAGATTTGCCAATACCCGCTACGAAGGCCGATGGAAGAAAAGTAGCGGGTGCCATGTAAACAGTCCAGGGCATCATCTATGCGCGGAAGGGGATAGACGTCTTTCTTCGTGACCTTGTTGAGATGACGATAGTCGACGCAAAACCGCCAAGTTTGGTCTTTCTTTTTCACGAGCACGACAAGAGATGCCCAAGGGCTGTTTGAAGGCTCGATGATATTGTTACGTGCTTTACACGCACGGGGGTTTATTCAAAGAGGGGACCGGTCGAAGCAGGATGGAAGCAGGAAGCCTAGCAGCGTCCTTCAGCTCTCTCTTTTTCTTCCTCTTTCTCCGCGGGTCAGTCCTTCATCTTCTGCTTCTTCCGTCGAGGTTCTGTGGAAGCACGTTACATTTCCCTCCTCGCAGACGATGCCCGTCGGGCGAGTTAAACAGACCGTCTGGGATGGAATCGCTTGAGGCGGGCTACATGCACCACCTGAGATTGGCGTGACCGTCGACCACTAGCAGTTAGTCGTGCTATAACGTAATTAACGTCACTTATGCACTCCAACACAACAAATGGTCCAGTGTAGTGGGATAGCAGTTTCTGACACAGACCACGCTTGCGTAGAGGGGTCCACAACCACACAATGTCACCAGGAACATAAGAAACTTCTTGGTGTTGGACGTCGTAGCGGTTCTTGGAACGCTCTTGCGAAGATAAAATTCGAACGCGGGCAAGCTGGCGAGCTTCTTCAGCTCTGCAGAGTGTGGTCGCAAGAGAAGGTTCATCGTGGATGAAAAATGGTAGCATGGTGTCAAGGCCGCAGCGAGGCGAGCGAGCATAGAGCAGGTAAAAGGGGCTGTAGCCAGTTGTCTCATGTTGCGCGGTGTTGTACGCATGAGTGATGAACGGGAGTACGCCATCCCAGTCCTTATGATCTGCAGCGACGTACATGGCAAGCATGGTGGTGAGCGTACGATTAGTGCGTTCTACCACACCGTTCGTTTGGGGATGATATGGCGTGGAGTGGCGAAAAGTGCAGCTGCTGAGGCGGAGAAGTTCTTCAACAACGTCCGCTGTAAATTGACGTCCACGGTCGCTAATGAGAACTGCAGGAGGGCCGTGCCGAAGAATGACGAATCGAAGTAAGAAGTTAGATACTTCAGACGCAGTAGCAACTGGTATCGCGGCTGTCTCACAATAACGGGTTAAGTGGTCTACGCACACAAGAATCCATCGATTTCCTTTAGAGGATCGTGGGAAAGGTCCAAGGAGGTCAATGCCAACTTGCTCAAACGGGGCTGTTGGAGGTGTGATTGGCCGCAATTTGCCCGGTGGACTTGAAGTCGGCAGCTTAAAGCGCTGGCATTGCACACAGCTGGCTACATAGTGCTGGATGGTTGAACGCATGTTAGGCCAGTAAAATCGTTGTTGTGTGCGGTGGAGTGTGCGTGTCACTCCCAAGTGCCCAGACGTGGCGTCGTCGTGCATCATTTCAAGAACTGTGATGCGTAGGCTTTCGGGTACGACAAGAAGCATGCGTGCTCCTCCAGAAGCGAAATTCTTCTTATAAAGCAAACCGTCGCGAATGCAAAAAGTATTCTTTACAGAATCTTGAGCGGCATCAAACAAAGAGGTTAATGTTTGGTCCTTGCGTTGCTCAGTTCGAAAAACTTGAAGATCGGGGAAGGCTTGTGAAAGTGACGACAAGTATTCATCAAAGTTGTCTGCGTCGTCCTCAGTCGTTAGAAGCGGCAAACGGGAAAGACAATCGGCATCTGAGTGTTTACGGCCGCTTTTATGCACAACAGTGAAATTAAATTCTTGTAGGCGCAAAGCCCATCGAGCAAGCCGGCCACAGGGGTCACGAAGACTCACTAACCAGCAAAGCGAGTGGTGGTCGGTCACGACGGTGAAAGCATTCCCGTACAGATAGGAGCGGAAGCGCTGTACAGCGAAAACAACGGCGAGACATTCTTGCTCAGTAACCGTGTAATTTCTTTCGCTCTTACTCAACGAACGGCTGGCATATGCTACCACGTGCTGATCGTGACCATGGCGTTGTATAAGTACAGCGCCGATACCGATACCACTTGCATCAGTGTGCACTTCAATTGGTGCAGATGGGCAGAAGTGGCGTAGGATGGGGCCCGAGGTCAAAAGAAATTTCAGATGCCGGAAAGCTGCGTCACATTCGCTGGTCCAATTGAACGGTGCATCTTTATGCAGCAAACACGTGAGTGGGTAAGCGATGTCCGCAAACCTAGCTATAAAGCGTCGAAAGTACGAGCAGAGCCCTAAAAAACTCTGCAGCTCTTTCACTGATTGAGGCACCGTAAAACTTTTGACAGCTTCAATTTTCTTTGGATCTGGTCGAACACCTTCTTTATCAACTAAATGACCAAGAACAATTGTTTCACGGTTCCCAAAATGACATTTCTTGGAATTGAGGATAAGGCCAGCTCGTTCCATGCAATCAAGCACAATATCCAGACGGCGGTTGTGCTCACTAAACGTTTTGCCAAAAATTACAACGTCGTCCAGATAACATAAACAAATTTGCCACTTGAGGCCACGCAGGATTGTATCCATGAACCGCTCGAATGTTGCAGGTGCATTACATAATCCGAAAGGCATAACGTTGAACTCGTAAAGTCCGTCTGGTGTAATGAATGCCGTTTTTTCCCTATCTGCAGCGTGCACGGGGATTTGCCAGTAGCCGGATCTCAAATCAATAGAAGAAAAGTATGAAGCGGAGTGCAGACAATCAATTGCGTCATCTATACGTGGAAGCGGGTAGACGTCCTTCTTCGTGGCCGTATTTAAGCGACGGTAGTCAACACAGAACCTCCATGTGCCATCTTTTTTCTTAACAAGGATAACTGGAGCCGCCCAAGGACTGGAGGATTCTCGAATTATGCCTCGCTTTAGCATCTCTTGAACTTGGTCATCTATTAACTTACGTTCAGTGGCTGAGACTCGATAGGGCTTCTGGCGTATAGGAGGTGCGGAGCCGGTGTTGATCGTGTGATGAATACGACTGGTAGGCGGTGGTGTTGAATCGTCTTTGGCAAAGTCGAACACGAACACGTGTTTCAGAAGGAGTTCCACTAGAGTGCGACGCTCGGTTGGGGAAAGAGCCTGATTAATCATAGCCTTAACTTGGGTCTCCATATCTCTTTTCACGTGCTGCTCACTGACAGAGTTGGTTAACGCCGCGACGAAACCTGACACACCTTCCTCGAAACGGGCGAGTTTGAGGCCCCGGGGCAACACAGCTGGCTCTTCAGAGTGGTTCACTGTCCACAGCTCGGTACGGCCTCTCACCACGGGAACGACGCAACGAGGCACGACGATACTCTTCTTAGAGCAGGCGAGTGTCGTAGGCTCTACCACAGCTTCAAAAGATTCGCACTGATTGTGAATAGAGGAAACCCGCACGAATGCTGCAGAGAAAGCTGGTACAATAGTATCTTCTTCCACCGCAAATGCTCCAAAATCCGGTGTCGAGTTATCCACAAGAGCTGAAAGTAACGAAGAATTCAAAGCAACTTCTCCCGTACGACAGTCTAAAGTTGCACCACACTCTTGCAGAAAATCAATCCCAAGAATCACATCATGCGTTGACCGTGGTAGCACTGCGAATTCTGTTCTAAACGTTAGACCACCAATAACAACATCCGAAGCACACACACCAAGTGGAACCAAAGGTTCACCACCGACACCACGGAATAACGCTGCACGGTCACCACTAAACATCACTTTCCTACCTAAACGATTCTTAAACCTCAAACTCATAACGGATACGGTAGCACCAGTGTCCACAAGAGCCATTGTTTTCACACCATCAATAAACACTTCCAGTTTGTTCTTCAACATAAACACGGGCAGAGGTAGATTGGACGTCATCGACTCGCCGGCGGCCTCACCTCCATCGGCCGCGCCTCCTAGTTTCCCGGAGGCGGAGGGGATGCACGACGTCGAGGAGAAGGTGACCGCCGTTGGCGCTGAGGTGGCGGCGTCACACTGCGGTCAGATGCGGGTGATGAACTCCGCAAATTGCTCGGACGGTACGGGTCCCAAGCGGACGTTGAGGGTCTCTGCTGCGCGGTGTGCAGTTGCCCGTAAGTATTCGCCGGGGGTTGGCAGTCTTGAGAAGTTGGGAAACGACGGCGGCAATATCTAGCGATATGCCCTGCAATGCCACACCGGTAGCACAAAGGTTGAGAGCGCCAGCGACCGCCATAAGAGTCCTGGCGAACAAAGTCGCGACGTTGGCTGAAGCCAGGATCTCGCTGCTGACGAACCACGTCTTCTGGGTAGGTGGGCCTCCTTTCTGTCGGCTGGTGGCGATAACGTTGGGCAATGTTCCGATCGTCCATGGGCAAAGTGCCGTTGGGTGGAGCCCACGGAGTCGACAGGGCGGCAACATCTTCCTCCGGTGCAGAACTGTGCCGCAGATATTGTGTGTGGCAGAAGGTATCCCGGGATCTGGACAATTCCTCGCGCACAATCTCTCGAATCATATCAGCCATAGAATTTGGAGGACTGGCTTCAACACTGGCTATAGAGGTGACATTGGCCAATCTTCCGAATTTAGGGGTGATTCGACGCAGCTTAAGAGCTTCAAATGTTCTGCAATGTTCTATAACGTCAGCGGTGGTGCTCAGGCTCTCTTTGCTAATCAGGAAATTGTAAACATCTTCCGCAATTCCTTTTAGAAGGTGGCCGACTTTGTCTTCTTCAAGCATTCTGGAGTTAACTAGCTTGCATAACTTTAAGATGGCTTCGATGTATGCCGTGCAAGTTTCTCCGGGTACTTGCGCGCGGTGAAGCAATGTCTGTTCCGCACGCTTCTTCTTTGCCGATTCATCCCCAAAATTTTTCTTTATCTCGGTCGTAAAGGTAGCCCATGAACTCAGTGTATCCTCATGATTGTCGAACCAGTCAAGGGCAGTGGCGGCAAGGAAAAACACAACGTTAGCCAGTTTAGTAGCAGCGTTCCATCGATTGTATTTGCTCACCCGCTCGTAGTGTTTCAGCCACTCGTCAACGTCCTCTTCAGGTTTTCCAAAAAATGTGCGGGGCTCTCGATAATGTGGCCAGTTGTTCGCTGTGGATAGCCCGGGTTGCTCAGCATTGTCGTCTCCAGGCATGTCCGATGGCAGTGGTGGGAAGCCTGCGAGTCTACGGCTCCTTCGGTAGATGGAATGCTCCGTGGTCGATACCCGGCACCTCTCACCAACCTGTTACGTGCTTTACACGCACGGGGGTTTATTCAAAGAGGGGACCGGTCGAAGCAGGATGGAAGCAGGAAGCCTAGCAGCGTCCTTCAGCTCTCTCTTTTTCTTCCTCTTTCTCCGCGGGTCAGTCCTTCATCTTCTGCTTCTTCCGTCGAGGTTCTGTGGAAGCACGTTACAATATCGTTCGCCAACATCTTGTCCACCTCCCGCTGGATGATCTGGCGCTGTGGTAGCGACACACGATAAGGCCTCCGGTGTATAGGTCTGGCATCGCCGGTGTCAATGCGGTGAGTCACTACCGATGTTTGACCCAGAGGAGCAGAAGCGAAGTCAAAAATGTCGGAGTAGGACAGCAAAAGGTTGTGAAGATCCTGTGCATGCTCGGGGCTCAGGTCAGAAGCAATAATCGCAGAAATGGATTGCGGAACGTTGGCCGGGATGTCGGCCGCTTGAGAGACAGTAGAAGGCGGTCCAGGTGAGAGAGCAGTGACGGTACAGTCGGTGAGAGAAGACAAAGTAGCAAGCGATATGCCTGCAGGAAGAACTTGTGGTGACAAGCTGAAGTTGAGGACAGGAAGGGAGGTGCTATTCTTGGTGACGGTCACGATGAGGTGCGGAAGAACAACATTGCGGGAGAGAACGACATCGGCGAGTGGACAGGCAAGATAATCCCCATCAGGAACCGCAGGAAGTGGGGACATAGGCAGATAAACGGCAGAGTCGGGTGGCAGGCGAGCGTACTCGGTGGAGGAAGCGGGGCGTGGAGCTTGAGGGTGTGTCGGCTGAGCTGAGAGGCAGGTCCAATCGTAGAAGGCCGCTGGAGCAGTCGATAAGGGCAGAGTGAGCGGTTAGAAAGTCTAGACCAAGGATCACATTGTGAGGGCAGTGTTCGAGGACGGTGAACAAAACTGGGATGTGACGATCGGCAAGAGTGACGCGGGCAGTGCACAGGCCAGTGACGGCAGCAGTGCTGCCATCGGCAACGCGAACGGTGGGCGAAGCGGCAGGGGTCTGAACTTTTTGAGGCGACGGCAAAAGGATGAGCTAAGAACCCAGACTTAGGCACCAGTGTCAATGAGGGCAGAAACAGGAACACCGTCCACAAAAGCGTCGAGCAGATTACAGGGCGAAGGCTGGGTCAGTAGAGGATTTTCAGGTCGGGGCACCAATGCAGCATCACCTCCGGGAGCTGCACTGGCTAGTTTCCCGCGAAGCGGCCTGCAGAGGACGGTGAGTAACTGCGGTGCGGAAGAGGTGAGCGGGAACGGTGGGCTGTCGGGGAGGGAGAGCGGCTGGTTCTACGAGGAGGCGGTGTGGACTCGGCGCTGGGTGGGTCATTCCGAGCCGTGAAGCGACGGGGTCCATAGTCATAACGGCGGTCGACGTAGGGCAAAGGTCGGGGAGGTGCGGACCAACGGCTGCGGCAGTGGCGGGAGATGTGGCCTACGCGCGAGCACGTAAAGCAGATCGGCCGGTCGTCAGGGGTACGCCACTCATCCGGATTGCGATACCTTGTGTAACTTGGGACGAAGGTGTTGCGGGCCGTAGCAGTAGCGACCACGGGAGGGATGGGGCTCGCACCCCGAGGTTCGACGGGACGATGGCTGGAGGGCATGCCCAAGTTGGCGACCTCCTGGCGGACGACAGCTTGAATAAGGGATATTGTGGCCAGGGTGTTGTCCGACAAGGGCGCGTTGGGCGTAACAGGAGCCAGCGCCTCCAGTTCACGGCGCACGATGCGAGTCACGTTGTCGGGGTTGGAAGGCTGCCTTAGTGTCGGCAGATCCTCGCACGTGGAACTGGCAGCTGTGTTAGGCAGGCGGTCGAAGCGGTGTGCAATGCGCCGGTGCTTGGCCTGCTCGAAGCGTCGACACACCTGCAGAACGGAGTCGACCGTAGAGTAGTCCCGGCATAGAAGAAGGTGGAAGGCATCGTCGGCAATGCCTTTAAGAATATGGCCTACCTTATCGTCTTCGGTCATGTTGGGATCGACCTTTCGGCACAGTGCCAAGACGTCTTGAATGTATGTAACATATGATTCAGTGGCCGTTTGGGCGCGAGCTGCAAGTTCTTTTTTGGCAGCAACCTGACGGCCAACTGGTTTCCCAAACAGGCCGCGAAGCTTTTGCTTGCAGGCATCCCACGTGGCAATCTCTTCTTCGTGGGTTTCGAACCAGACGCGTGCGGTGCCGGCGAGATAAAATATTACATTGGCCAGCATCAGCGTGGCGTCTCACCTGTTGTGCTGGCTAACACGCTCATAAAGCGAGAGCCAGTCCTCGACGTCCACGCCATCTGTACCGTAGAATGTGCCCGGGTCGCGAGGGTGGGCTACGACGACAGTTGGCGTGGCAGGCGCAGACGGAGGGGCCGGGCCGGTAGTCATCTCGCCGGTTCGGCCCGTCGTCTCGTTGGCTCGTCGGGTCGTCGGCATGTCGGCTCGAACTCAGCACCTCCACCAAACGATGTTACGGGGATGTTACGGCGGTAAGTCTATATTGGCGGCTGCTCTGAGATGGCCAGCACTCAGCTCAGAACCGAGCGCCCAGCTACCAACTGTCAACGTCGTCGTCGTTCAGCGCATCGCCACTTCTTCGTTCATGATTCGTCCACTTGTAACACTATAAAGTTGCAATAGCTGAAGAGGTTTACCTCGACACTTACTGATAGGTTATCATGTAAAATGCCGTGAAGTACATAATCGAACGTCTTGCTAAAATCTATGAACAACTCAAGGGTTATCAGCCGGTTTTCAACATTTTGAATTATGTAATGTTTGAGGGCTAGGAGAGCTGATTCAGTTAATCTTCTCGTTCTGAAACCCTACTGCTCATCAGAAATAATGCCGGTCCTGTCGAAAAAAACTAATTTTTAGCGTAGAATTTTTTCAAAGCCTTTCGAGAAGACGAGCAGAAGAGACCTAGGCCGGTAATTTGTGAGTACATTTATATCGTTACGTGACGGCCAGCCGAAGAATGAAACGAGTTTACTGATGGCAATGATATGGTTTATTGGCCCCTGGCCTAGCGCGAGCGCGCCGTCTCAGCCCACTACTATCTTCGTCTTCTTCGTCACACTACCCGGGGCCACCGAGCGATCGTCCCGATCGGTGACAAAGAGACGCGCGAAGTGGTGATGGGCTTCAGAGAATGGCGGCACAGGAAGCAGAAGGTGGTGAGGTGATGGCCGCCACGAGGAAGGATATGGCTGAATGATTCCTGGTTCACGAAGCTTCCTGGCCGTAGGTTATCAGGAGCCGACGGCCGGGGCGCCAGGACGCGCCGAACGGCATGGGCAGGGGAACGGTGTCGTCACATGTGGGCAGCGTCTCAGGTCGGTGGGGTCGGGTCCTTGCGGTAGGTTCAGTTCGTCGTGTCGAGTGGTCTGGGTGGTGGACGGGGGAAGAACGGCGAGGTCGGTTCGGGTCTGAAAGGCTGGGGCACGGCCGGGCGACGCAGACCAAGCACGCACGGCCGACGACCATGGCTCCCGCATGCGCCAAAGCTCCCGGAACAGGAAGGGGATAAACTCCGCACCTCACAAAAATATGTTACGTGATGGCCAGCCGAAGAATGAGACAAGATGACTGATGGCAATGAGATGGTTTAATGACCGCTGGCCTAGCGCGAGCGCGCCGTCTCGGACCACTGCCAACTTCGTCTTCTTCGTCACAATATCTCCTCCTTTCGTTTGAAACAGGTCAGCGCTAAAAAAGACAAACACGGCGAGAGAACGACGACACAAGGGATGAGCGCTACTAACAACTGGTTTTATTTTTCGCTTCAGGGAAAGTATTTAAAGCCTTGTCACATCATATCATGCACACAGCCAGGGGCGTCAACATTTTTTCATATCAAAAAGTTAAAATATATATCTTAACACAGCAAGCCACAAAGAGCCAGTAATCGACAGCGTGAATAACAGAAAAGGAAAAAGGAAGAAACGAACAGGACTAATAAAAAAATTATCAGTTATTTTTTAAACGCGTCTCAAGAAATGCCCGCTCCACAGAGAACAACGTTATTGAGGCATCGCTCACACACTTATCTCGTTTTTGTTTATGTGGAAAGCTTCCAGCAAAACTCTGGATGTTCTGCTTGCACTTCTGCCTAGAACCTTAGCCGCGTTAAATCGTGGCACACATTTGCACTCCAAAACATGCGAAACTAAGTTAGCCAGCTTGTCTTTTACGCTCAAGTTTTTTGCATGTTCCCTTAAACGATCGTTAAGGCAACGCCCCGTCGGCCCGACATAGCACCTTCCGCAGGAGAGCACATCCGACATAGGCTACTTCGTGTTTAGTTTTGCATCCACGCTCACGTTCGCCGCAAATGCGCGGGCACAGCTTCGCCAGCTTATTTGGCGCCGAGAACACAAGTGGCACGTTGTGCCTGCTGGCCACTTTTTTGAGGTTATGCGACACCTTATGTACATAAGGTATCACCTCAGGCATGGTCTTCGCGCGTTCCGTGACAGCCATTTTTTGTCGGGCACCAGACTTCTTTAGGAGGGTTTCAGCAATGGCCACTATGATCGAGCAAGGGAAGCCTGCAGCCAAAAGGCGGTTGACCTGATTATTAAAGCTAGCATGCATTTGGTGTGGACACGACCTGCGAAGCGCAGATTCCAGACAAAGCGAAGCAATAGCTCTTTTCACAGTCTTAGAATGATTTGAGTGTAGGGCAATAGCTCTTTGTTAGCACGCGGGAAATAGGCCCAGCAGGTATGTCCTTTGCACAACGTCAGCCTCAGATCCAAGAAACGTAATTCGTTGTTGTCAGGAATTTCATGTGTAAAATTCAGGCCTTTACCATGCTTCTCAAATTTTCTTAGGACCTGTTGAATGGAGTCTGCAAATGTGGAGTCATTAGTTGCTTCTAAAAGAATTAAAAAATCGTCTACATATCTGAAGACCTTTAAAACAGGGCCACCAATAAAATCTTGATCCAAAAGGCGATCAATGCATGCTAAAAAAATGTGACACAAAATTGGCGCCACACATGAACCTATACAAACACCATTACGCTGAAGAAAAGGTTGCTTGTTAAAAGAGATAAAAGTGACGCTGAGATAAAATTCTAAAAGCTTTAGAAAATTGTCAAGGGACATACCAGCTGAAGACTGAAAGGAAATTTCGCCAGTAACTTCAACAGATTCTTTCACAGCAACTAAAAGTTCGGCTTGAGGAACTGAATAAAACAAATCCTCGACATCAACAGAAAAAGCGTAACCGACCTGGCTATTGTCCTCAATGTAATCTGACACATTTTGGGACTTCTTTGTCTCGAAGGGATCATCCACCTTGATCACCGAGAGCTTCTTTAAAAGGAACCGGCTAGCACATTGCTGCCATGAGCCATTTTCGCTGATGATCGTTCTGAAGGGTATTTCAGGCTTGTGAGTCTTAGCCGTGAAGAAGACGTTCAAGCAGTTGCCTCTGCATTTACTAATATCATTAGCTAAAGAAAACAGATTGAGGTCCTTGCAAAAATCCATGAACTTAGTTTTAACGCGTACATCGCTTTTCCTCACAGGTGCAAAAATCTTTT
Organism: Amblyomma americanum; assembly: GCA_030143305.2. Taxonomy (NCBI): domain Eukaryota; kingdom Metazoa; phylum Arthropoda; class Arachnida; order Ixodida; family Ixodidae; genus Amblyomma; species Amblyomma americanum. Next base: position 44,360 of record JARKHS020032297.1, on the reverse strand, counting down.
CCACAGCTTGCAGTGCTTTTTCTTTGTAGGCTTGTTGTTTCATGACGACGAATCCCCCATCTTTGTCAGCTTGTAGCAAGACGATTTGTTTATCTTTGAAATATTTAACAATTTCATCTAAAACACGGCACGAACGACGGTTAGCACACCCTGAAGCACACCTCACGAGGCAGTCAACACCCTCACCAACACCCTCCTGTTCGTTTCTTCCTTTTTCCTTTTCTGTTATTCACGCTGTCGATTACTGGCTCTTTGTGGCTTGCTGTGTTAAGATCTATATCTTAACTTTTTTGATATGAAAAAATTTTTGACGGCCCTGGCTGTGTGCATGATATGATGTGACTAGGCTTTAAATACTTTCCCTGAAGCGATAAATAAAACCAGTTGTTAGTAGCGCTCATCCCTTGTGTCGTCGTTCTCTCGCCGTGTTTGTCTTTTTTAGCGCTGACCTGTTTCAAACGAAATGCTTAACCAACTAGCCCAGCACCAAGTTTTGCTAAAATATAAATCTCCTCTTTTACAGAAAATCGACACTCTAGCTTACTTCATCGTCTCAGTCTCTCGCCGCTGTTGCACAAGGCGAAGTTCGAAGTCGCTGTCAACACTCGTAATAGTTACGTGCGGCCAATATTATATGTTTATCGGTGTAGATACCACATACTAGGACTCGTTTCTCACTCCACTTCGCGGGTGCCCATCTTGCACAGGCAAAATTGAGGATGCGCGGCCTGGCACGTCACGGGGCAGCAGCCAGCAGCTGTGATGCGACCATCATGTCATGCGTCCAAAAGTTGAGGTTGACCAACTTGGTGCGCCCGGGTGGATGCATTCATGCGCTCCATTCTTCGGCCCATGCGCACAGGTGCAAGGACGCATCCGCATGCGGCTTAAAAACGATCGCACAGCGGTCCTTACCTTTCCTCACTCTCCCACCTGACTCCAACCGCCACGCAGTGTTTGCGCTATAGCTGAGAGGTCGTTGAAAACAGTGAAAACTCGCCCATCCGGTCTTTTTTGCCTCTGATGCGAGTGCCCACAGCGCCATCCAGTGGTGGCGGCACAATAAGTATGATAGGCCAGGTGTGGCTGCTTCGCAAAAAGCCTGCCATAAACTGCTTTCGCTTTAAAAAATCTTCATACGGGACACATGGGGAAAAGCCATATGGCCCTCACAGGTCCGCCGTGGTTTACGTCGCTAAAGTTATACCGATGATGATGGTGGTGAATTTTTACGGCGCAAGGACATCTGCGGCCAAAGGACGCCATGGCAAAAGGTAATTTTGTCTACTCAAGGTGGGGGTAAAGGCCCATTTCCTGAGCATTTCACACCAGATTAGCCGAGCACCAGGCCAGGGGAAAGCTTGTGCCCATTGTTTCCCTGGTAGGTACTCGGCGGCACTGTGTATCGAACCCCGCACACCCGCAAGCGAAAGTTATGCCTTAGTGGCTACTGCCATTGTGTAAATGCTATAGAACTGCACGTTCATCAAGGTTCAGGAGGCGAGTTTTCTGAACTCTTAAGCGGCCGCTGTGAAACTATGGTTGTATGTTCGCTCTACCCATGTCAAGCTACCTCGCGTCAACCTCGGTTTAATGGCATGTCACAGAAGATTTTTTTTTATTTATAGGCGAAATTCAGTAGTGACGATCGAGATTCTAACCTGTCATCGCGCGCTCAAGAGAACAGCATAGCCGGTCAGACATCGCTACAGGTCAGTGGCTTAGAATTGAGCTACGCTTCACAATTTTGCAGGCATACTGTGCCTCACCGTAGTTGCCACTCTTGTGGAACCTACAGCTGTCGCCAGCCAGCACACAAAACTCGTAATTCTGATATACCTCTTACGTATAAAGTGTTCGTGTCTAGCCGCACACGCGACTTTGGCACTAGTGACAGCGGGACGTATGATCTCTTAGTTGCCAGTCAATCCTGGACCGCCGTAACGCGTTACTGTGTCCATGAATTAGGCCCCGGTCGGCTGATGTCAGATGTGGCCTCCACCTTAGTGCCAACAAACTGAGAAACAGAGCACAGAAAAGAGCCCATAGACATCTTCGGGTGTACGGCGGTGCAAATAGACTGCGAGTTTATGCCCTGTGACACACAGCAAAGGTGCCTCGACAAGCTTCGGATAGAGGTAACCGTACATGTAGGAGCAAACTATGCAAGTTGCGATTTTGAAGGTGAATATACCCTGGCCGAATGGAAAAAAAAATTCCTACGCTTTCGTAGTTTGTGCGTCACAGTTATTTACAAAGAGGGTGCTACCAAGACCACGCTGCTCTCGCTGTCTGCTCACCGCAGATTTTCACTAAGCGCCTCGATGGCGGAGACCGGCTGGCTGACCAGTACGACTGGATGTTTTCGCTTCCACTCCACCGCTCTTGACACTTATTGTGAATGCCATAATGAATAAAAATTATAATGTAGCAGCTGGAAAAGATCCACATGACTGCAAGCATGGTTGATAGAAGTGTCTCTTTGAAACGGGAACGTGCCTCTTCAAACAGACCACGTTTCTCGCGTTACTTTTTGGCGTACTATGAAGGAAGTCGAATTCTGCGCTCGATATGATGAGTTTAGAGTCACAAGCAGTTTTCCAAAAAACTGTCCCGACAAGCTGCCAAAATGCCTCTAATGCTTCAGCGGTTCCTATAAAAGCCAAATATTTTTACATTACACGTGTCAGTTACGAAAACGAAACAGGTAAAAAACCCCTCTAGACATTTTTGGGCATCTTAAAAAGTGACAAACATGCAATGTCTTTTTGAGCGTCTGGCTAAACTTTAAGACGCCTGAGTGGTCTTAATATTTCTCAGCTTTTAATAATAGCAGAGGTCAGAATATTAGGGCTACACTAATCGCGTTTTAAGCCTCCCGTAACCATGGGAAGTAGAGTGGGTGAACTATGTTTCTTGGCGAACCCTCTCATCGGGTTTGCCCAAGGGACGTGAGAAATCGCGCGTGTGATCCCACCAGCACAACCGTGAGCTAAATTTCGGACAATAACATCCTGCAATCAATTTGGCTATAAAAGTACCCATGAACATGAGAAGAAATCGCGCATCTTAGTTGTATTGAAGAGCACAATCCCTCTGGTCGTGACAAGGTGCGTGTCAGTGCGAGTTCTCTCGCCCACAACTAACCACCATTCACGGTTTTGGTTTGCACAGCAGGTAAGCTTCTGCTTTCTTGGTCGGCGTGAAGGGGAGGGTTGCGATAAGGTGTTTATCTCTGTATGGCTGAACTTCCACCTCTGCACATCGGAGCTCTCGTGACGGCGTGAAAAGGCTGGGGTGAAAAAGAAGCTAAAACGAAATTATTTCTTCAACAAATCTATGGCCGGGCTAGGCGATGATTTTCGGGCAACTAGAAGGGAACATTAGTGAAACTTGTGCTACGAAGTTCTGCGTACGGGGGCCCCTCTAACGTCGCGAATGATACGGGTGAAGATATATTTTGTTGTGTGGCCACCTACCGCGTAGGGCCCAGCTACGGGTGGTCCCATGACGTTCACTTCGTGCTATTTACGCGAGAAGCCTTGCCTGTATTGCGTGAATGAAGCACCGGTTATGGAAGAAGTACACAGTGCTCTCTAGAGTCCACACGATTATCTACTGAAAGAGAAATAAGCATACAAACTGAACTTGAAAGATTCCCTCCCCCCTCCCCCCGTTAAAAACCAACTACGACTCTCCCAGCGATATACCCTTCTAGAGCATCGGAAGCTCTAATTCAAGGGCGTGCTTTCTAGCGCCTCTGCGGCTGCCTCTTCTGTGGAAATAAACGAACAGGGCACGGAACTCAAGCAGCTAGTCTAACTTGGGACCTTACTAACTATAGCTGTAACTTGTTCCATACTTGGTGTGCTGGTAGTTGTCGTCGGTGGTCTCCCGCCCTCTGTGCATACACAGGTGCGGGCACTGGGGCGTCTCCGCGGGCCCCCTCCAGAGCCGCAGGCTGCAGCGGCTGCTCCATCTCGTTCAACGCCACCACAACGCGGAGACTGCGACGGATGGACCCAGGTCGCCGCGACCGAGACACGAGGCTCCTCCCTCCCCAGAATGCCTCCAGGTCTGAGTCAGCGGAGGTGGTAGTGGGGCCGCTGTGCGAGGCGCTGGGCAGGTCGTCAGCAATGGACACGCTGCTGAACCCGAGCGGGACGGCGGGGCGTTTGGGCATGGCTGTCGCTGGATTCGAGGTCGCAGTAAGTGCCTCGGTAGACTCGGAAGATCGCCTTCTCGCCCTGTCAGCCCTCTGTGAGCGCCGGCACCGCCGCTGCTACGAGCGCAACGTTCCGAATGCTGTTGTTGTTGTTGTTAGCCTATAAAAAGATGGCCGCCCGTGGTGTTGTTGTTGTTGTTGTTAACCTATCAAAAGATGGCACATACCCACACTGGGGGATCGGCCAAGTGGTGGCCGCGCTGTCGCGGTCATCATCTTCCTCTTCCAGCGCAATGAACTGCTCTGCCGTTCAAAATTTTCATATAGAAACAAAAGCCTTCCATCATAATCTTTCGTACTGAACTTTTACCCGTTTTTGTGTATTTTCTTCTTGCTATTCTGTTTTTTTCTTCTTTCTTGTACTTACTTTCTTGCATAAATTAAGCTTGTTAGACCCCTAACCACCCTCAGCCACCTTTGTCACGGTAACTTAGTTGGCCGCCGCGGTGGCTGAGTGGTTAATGCGTCCCGGATGTCGGCCCGGAAGATGCGGGCTCGGTCCCGGCCGCGGCGGTCGAATTTCGATGGAGGCGAATTTCTAGAGTCCCGTGTGCTGTGCGATGTCAGCGCACGAAAAAGAACCCCTGGTGGTCGAAATTTCCGGAGCCCTACACTACGGCGTCCCTCATAGCCTGAGTCGCTTTGAGACGTTAAACCCCCATAAACGATAACTGAGCTGACTAATTTTTTATGCCCTCCCATGTCTGCCGCATGCAATTTGGAATACAAGTAGTCACAGCCTGGTTAAGGCCAATGCACCTTGCGGGTATGTGCCATTATGTGCGATTTTATGAGGCAAACAACGGCAACAACGATGTCGAGCCGTAAATTGCATGTGAGGGGGTCCAAGTAAAAATATGAAAGCAAGTACGTTGCACAGTATCGTTCAAAGACGTTTATTTTAGGCTGCTCAGTCATCCCTTTGTGTTAAGTGAGAAAATAATTTTGGTATCTGAGAACCAATGCCTTATGCCGCGGATGATCCGTTTTCGCTTTTCACTGCAGGGCATTCACTCGATGAATCTGTCGATGCCATTTTACAGCGATTTCTGCTCTGTACCAAACAGACGAGATGGTAGGCACTAGTCAAGCGTGCCACTAAGCTTTCCGTTTATAAGAATCTCTCTCGCGCTCTCTCCCTCTCTAGGCTCAGCCCAGCATGCAGCGATGCAAGAGTGTTCAGTTTTATATATATATATATATATATATATATATATATATATATATATATATATATATATATATATATATATATATATTATATATATATATATATATATATATATATATATATATATATATATAGCAGACAAGGTAAAAGAAATGAGGGGCTCGTTTGACAAACTAATGGAGGAAGCCAACAGTCGCCGAAACCAAGGTGCATAGGGGATTGTTTAAATTTTTTTATGTGTTGTGCTTAACACTGGTATAATATTATTTAGGTTAATCTATCGCTTAACGAAAATTACTTATAAAGCAGCGGAAAAACAACCCTGCCGCCGATGGGATTCGAACCCACAGTCTCCGAATATCGCGTCCGGTGCTGTACCAACTGAGCTACGGCGACGGCTGTCCAATCTGCTGCTCTCGTGGGTATTTGTTTGTTGGGTGTAAGCGAACCTTCAGTCCTTCAGTGATTCAGTGCTGCGGGGGCCACTTAAAAAATAGTGGGCAGCAGTTTCAAGGGTGCAATCCAGTTTACAGTAGTGGCGCTTCGTTCTCTCCACACCGCATGGCCAATAGATCATTGTTTTTTGCATACGTACGTAGATGATGTTAGATTTTGACCACTGGTTAGTTTGAAAGTATAGTATTGTGAATTTACATAATTTCAGCAACGTACTTACAATTGTCAATCAAAGGCACCCCTTTTATTTTGTTTTTCGCCTTTTTTACTTATCTAGTGGCTATTCTTAGCGCAAGAGGAACATCATTTCGTTTCATCCCTTTCCGCTAATGACAATCAATTTTTTTCTATTGACAACAGCGGTTTCTCGGATTTAATGCAATTGAATAAATTGACAGTCATGTCCTCGATGGCGGGGCTCATGGATTTGAAGTTTGCGTTATCTGTATTCAAAATTCGGTACCCCGAATTGTGCCCACCGCACCGCCCGGAACAATCACCGAGGCAGCAGATAATATCGACGATTCGTAAACCCCGCGTCCCGTCGTGTTCTTTTTTTTCAGATAGCTTTCCTCAAGAAAGCATGACGCGGACTCTGAAGACATGATGCCAAAATCGTGGTACTATTGTAGGCACACAGTGCGGCATGGCTTGCTGGATGAGCTAGGGCGACCACCGCCAGGGCACGTGCCGCTGGCTCCTGACGAAGGCCCTGCGGTAAGCCGACATCGAGGAGAACTGGTTGGAGCCGATGAGGCAGCGCTGCGACTCGAGCGTCAGCCGGGACGCGTTGACGCAGCGGGCACCACCGTGGGACTGCATGTCGGCGAAGTACGGGTGCCTCAGCTGGCGCGGCGAGCACGTCTCGGCGGGCGGGGGCGCCTCGTCGCACTCCGGGCCAGGATGCAGCACGCAGTGTCTGCGGCACTCGTCCCAGCTGCGGAACACGCCCCGGTGGCTGGCCGAGAGGCAGCTGCCCTGCGGGAAGCTCTACGCGACGCACTTCTTGCCGTCGAAGTACCACGGCTCATACAGGAAGTCTTGCCTGCACAAAGGACGAAGTGTTCATCTGGGTAATGCATACCTCTGCACCCTACTATGATCTCTGTACGGGCTCCCCGTATCTCAGGACCTTGTTAAGAGCTAGGTCCAATGCCAATATAGTAAATAATAGATAGGAACGATTTCACTCAGCCTCTCCGCATGTACAAAGGTATTAAATGCAGACTTAGTAATTCTCAAAAATCTGCTTTTGATGTCAAAATATGGGTTTTCAACAAAGTATTAGGAGGGAGTGTTCGCGCAGAACAGAAAACTGGTGAATCGTTTATGTAGGGACCAGGTTAACTAATTTTAATAAATATTTTTTTTAACTATTCGAGTTAGGCGAATAGTTACAATTAAAGATTTGTAGCCGGTTGTTAGTAATAGCCATATAAGGTATTAGAATCGGGAAAACGCGATTACTCTTGGCTCTGTGGCCGAACAAAATTTGGCTTTTTTGGCTAGTTACGTGCACTTGAAAGGTTGTTTTGCCTGCATGCAGTTCGAAAGCGCATGTATTTTGGTACGACGTAGCCAAATCTTGTCGAGTCACAGCGCCGAGGACAATGCCGTTTTCGAAATTCTAAAAGCTGAAATGGCTAATACTAAAGACTGGCTAGAAACCTCTAATTGCAACCAGTTGCCTGACTGTGATAGCTAAAAGTCTAATTATGACAAATTAGTTAACCAGCTTACCAGTGTTGCCGGTGGCCGCCAATACCGACAATACTGTGCCGCAGCAGCCACATTTTTACCCCCAAAAGGCTATTTTTAAAAATTATTTAATCTTCGCTAATACACCTGGCATACTCGACGCGATGGCATAGGGTCTACAGTGTTCAGCTACAGAGCCTCAGGACGAGAGATTGAAACGCGGCCCGGTGGGCCGCACTTCGGTGCAGGCGATTTACAAAAATGCGATGTCAGTACGAGTTAAAAAAACCTTAGTCGACTAACTGAAACCAGAGCCCTTCACAACGGCGCCTCTCATTGTCCATGCGCAGCTTCGAAATGTTCAACCCCACATACCAACCATACGTATGTATAAAAGGCCACGGCAGTCAGCGACAAATCGTAGCACGCGACTTAACCTGACCAATAATGAAGAGTCCGTCGTCTCAAATCGCCACTGGTGATCAGCATGCACATCACCGATCAAAGACATATACACAGAGCTGAGCTGGCGATCATCTAGCGCATGTTGGCCTGCATCCTTCTCTCTTTTGCCGGCATCAGCATTCCATGGTGCCACAGCAATCAAGCTGATCTATACGACACGCGCCACTGCAGCATTTTAATTCTTGCCTGTGCGTTGTACTTAAACAGACAGAAGCAAGCCAAACTATTGAGTGCGATAGAGGCTGCCTTTCATTGCTGTCAGGTAGGTTTCACTACACCTGCTCATTTTCTTTAGCTCTGTCACTTGGCGCATGCGTGCAGTGCCCGGTGTGATTTTTTTTTTCCCTGCGTGAAATTTCCTGACCTGCCCGCAATTCGGAGAGCAATACTACAGCAGAGAGAACTAATGCGGAGTCTATATCATGGCGGCACCTTGGCAAAAAGGTTTTCTCTTTGCATAAGACGTGGGTTTGTCAATCTCGCGAAGCCGACGCGTGAAAACGAGAAAGCGCTAGTTCTCTGTGTGGTGGTAGGTCCTATGAGCGGCAACTTACAGTTGTCAACAATCCAACCGATAATTTGAATCCACATGTAGATGCGTTCATGTCGAAAGTGAGAAGGCTATCAAAATCACAAAGAATGTTTCTGAGGCCATCCAAAAAATTCATTGACCAACCTACTTTCTGTCCGAAAAACGTGATTTAGTACTCCTTTCCACCGCGGCCGCTAATCACTCATGGGTGAGGCTACCGATGAGCCAAGTTAAATCCCCATGTTCAGTTGAGGTCACTATGAAGTTCAGGGCCGGAATCATTGGCAAATCTTAGAGGAGGAAATTTGGGTGGGGCAGAGGGTGGTGGAGAGGACGGGGGGGGGGGGGGTGAAGACGGTCTCATGTGGACATCGCCATTTTTTTTACTTCATTCGCAGCCTCTTATTCTAGTGGTGCAAACAGGGGTCAGCTTTTCGGTTATCAGCTTCGGCCAGACCAAATATTTACCACAACATGGCACCACAGTCGCATATCCGGCAAGTTTTCATCCCTACATATTACTACTCCGATCATTCCTCGAAATGCAGTCGCGGCCGGAATTATTGGAGGGCAATAAAGAGAACGGCCAGCTCATGGACCAACGCCTCTTCTGTAATAGAGAAGGCGTTGCAGAGGCGCATCGCACTCACCGCGAGCAGGGAAAGAAGATGGTGTTCTCGTAGCAGCGGTCCGATGTCTGACGGCCTTTGATGCAGCTGGCGAGGCGGATGTCGAGGCTCGCGAAACGGTTAGAGCCGCGGTTGCAGACGTGCTCCGTGTCTCCAGCCGCTGACATACAGGATTGCTGGTCCACGTTGTAGAAGAACGCTTTCCTTGGCAGCGTGCAGTGCGAATACAAGTGGTGGCTGCAGGAATCGGAGTCCGTCTGCGATTCACGGTTACGGAGGAGAGGACTGATTCTCTCTAGTGCGGAGTAGCCCACTTCTTTCGGCACCCTAGACTTAAGCACAGCGAACTTAAGCACATGTTAAGCTGTATTTGCGCTTAATTTGAATAAGCCACGAAGAGAATTTTTGTCGTGAAAGTTGACGTGACGCGTCCAATGAAAGCTACGTACACATTGAAGAGCTCAGTCACTAGAAACTCGAGCGCGGCGTCAGTTACACCGGGAGCCTATCCGGTCCTCCGGCGCTGTTTTCAGAGGATAAATGCAGGTGAGCTAGAGCGTTCCGTGATCACAGCAATGATACACATTGATAGCAATGGGATACTGCATTGCGCGCTTGGTTACAAAAGCGCTCATTGCCAAAGTGGCTATCCGTTACAGACGACGAGAAGTTCGAATCTGGACCAAATGCAGCCGCAGAATTTTATAGCTCTGATGCACTGCGCATGCGCTCGCGAAATTTTATGCGTCTAGAGTTATTCAGCGGCAGAACGCTTTCGTGTACCTCTGCAACATAGGACGCAGAAGCGTGAAGGGAATGCGCCTTCACTCTTCGAACACCGATAGCTGCGAACTGCACGCTCCCTAATACCCCTGTCACACGGGCACTTTCGATCCTCATTGAGTCAATGCTCATCGAACTCAATGCAGATCGACGGATGTCACACGGCCATTTTCAAGCGCAATCGAGCTCGATCCTGCTTGACTCGATGCCGATTCCTCAAGAGTGCTTGAGGTTCCAAGCACAATCGAGAACACTCTCGCTCTCATGAGGCTATAAAAATAAACACAAGTTAACAAAACCAAACAACAATTGTTGTAGTAATTGATTAAAATGTAATACAGAACATTTTTCAGGTACTATGCCTGCTTATATGCAAACATCTGAAAATAACCTCTACACCACGCTCCAAGCTTCGCCATCAGTGTAAACAAAAATGGAGTCCTCCTGCTCGTCGGCGCGGAAACTGTGGAGCGAGCGCGAGACAGCCGCTCTCATCGACTGCTGGCAGGACCGCCTAAATAATTTGCGGCGCCAGAAGAGAAACGCCGCAGTCTATGCAGAAATCGCGGAGGCGTTGCGGGCCCTCGGGTTGCATCGCACAGCAGCAGAGTTACGCCACAAAAACCTGGCGCAGAGACGCAATGTACCTATTTGGCTACGGATTTGGCTGCCGCTGCCCCCGACTGCACAGTGCTGCCGGACATCGCCATGTTATGGCTGTCGGCGGAACATTTGGCGCCACCTAACACACATGAGGGGAACTTCTCAATGAGCATTGAAAATGCCCGTGTAGCACCGGATGCAAGGTAGATGTATACTGGTAGCGAAGGCTCCATAGACGCCCATTGGTCCAAAAAATGGCGGCTCATGGGCACTCCAGCGCCCCCTGGATTTTGGGGGGCAAACTACGCAAACGTGACGTAGAATGACGTCACGCACACGTATGCTTTTGGCGCGAATTATAAAGCGGTCTTTCTGTAGAAACCGCGTTTTCGAGCCCGTATCTCTCGAAGGTTGCTGCCTTTCAGCGCGCTCCAACCTTTGCCAGTCAAATGTGCTCGAGTTCCTGCTAGTTATGGCCTTGTTAATGTGCAATTGGGAACGCAATGAAAGTGACTGGTAAAGGAGGGGCAGCATAGAAAGGCAGCAACACTTCCAGACACTGGCGAAGCATGCATGATTCGTAGTGCAAATACTGGTGCTAGTACTTTTGAGAGCTTTTGAGTACAGCAAGGTATGATGCACAAAACACTGGCTCAAGTGCACAGTTCGCAATAGAGTGTACGGCAAGTATGGTTTTCATAGTTTCATATTCATTGTTTATTGCAGCAACCAAACAAATACAGTCACAAAGCACACCCTTGGCACACAAACAAAAAATACATGTCACAGGCAGCACAAGCAGTATTGTTTAAGTTGGCTAATCATCTCAATAGTCACAGTGCAGATAGGAAAAAGCCCTGAAGTGCCACGAACGTTGTCAGGAAATTGAAAAGTATAGAAAACAATGCTACGACAGCTTCAATTGAAGCAAACATAACATGACATAAGTAGGCGCATCAACACAGACCATAGAGCACACTGGGATTATTCTTCACATTTAATTTCTTCAGCTGAAAGAATATAGCAGGTGCGTTTACATTTGCAAGGCAATGTTAAAGCCAGCTTTAGCACCCTCAAACGTGCTCAACGTAGGAGCAAATACCATACATTGAGCCGGCGTACCTTCTCCAGAGTACTTCTAGTCGTGAGCCGGATAAATTTGAAGTAATTTTACGTCAACAAAAGTACACATGAAGTACAGCGTACAGTGAAGTGCAAGGACATTCGCGGGGCAGTAAAGCATGTAATCAGTGTACTGTGCGCTACAATATAGCCAGATAAAAGTCCAGCGCTGTTCTGTTCGTTGCGCTGACAAAGATCCTACTAAAAACTCTGAGATGCAACTAGCCTGCTAAAAGGTGGCCTGGTAGCCAGTGGTGCCGAGTGGTAGTTATGATGACAATGGTTGATTTCATTATACCTGCCAGCACGGAACTGGAGGGGGGGCGAGCAGGTGGAAAAACTAATCCCAGCGCCACGGAAACTAGGTTAATCCATTGCCTAGAAAGTCGCCTTTCAGAGGCATTCGCTTTATCGGTATGGCGTTTTATCTGACAATATTGCACAAGTACATAGGTGACACTTGAACAGGCTGTACATGGCATAAAAGTACCCTAAAAGAGCGACATAGTGGAATGAACGATGAAAGATGCTACATTCTTAAACCATTGCCCCTGTGAGCAACCACGTCACATCCTAGCAAATCAAAATACACAAGTAAAAAATAAAAGAATAAAACCAGGCTGTGAACCAGAAAAAAAACCCTTTGCAACCGTTAAACCAGACTAAGCTGATTTGTTGCAAAGGCTGCATAATAGCCTGCAACTTCACAAAATATTCAGCCAACAGCTCGGGAATTGCATCCTTTTCATTTGCTTAGCCTCAGTGCTTGCTTCGTGGCTTTCCGTTTAGTAGTTTGACTGTGCAGTTCAAGATTTTTTCTGCGTGCAAGCCAATGCAGCCTCACCCTGACGAACAGGGCAAACAAACCATCATAAACGTCATCACCACACACAGTCAGCGATTTTTCTACCTTGGCATGAAGCAACATGCACAGATCATGCCCTACTTGTTCTTTTCCCACAATATTGGCACTAGATGCGACAAAAACCTGCTCGCAAGCATTGATGAAAGCTACAAACGAGGGTGTAGGAACTGACAGGCTCCCAAAGTCACCTTCTCCAGGATTTTTGACACTTAAGTACAAGAGAACTTGGCTCTGATTGGCAAAGGCGGCATTTTCTAGCCTCACCTCGCACGTATGTGTCCCTGTAACACACCTGTGATCATTCATAAACTTGTAGGCAAGCCAGCCAGCAAAATAGACAATGTTGTTCTCTAGTATTGGAGACTGATAATCATATGGCAAAACTTCTACTGCAACTGGCAAAGATGTGGCAGCTGTACAGAGAGAAGGAGCAGACTTAGATAAACAAATTGGGAGAGTGGCTAGAAGGCTAGACATGTCTTCAGCACAGTTGCTGCTTTCCGACAGTTTGAAAAGGTTGTTAACTAAAAGATGCCTAAATGCTGCTTGAAACTGCCGGCAAGACGAGTTGCTGTTTGATCCAGATTTCGACCTAACAATAGAAAAGGTGTTTTCAAGTGCATCCTGGTTCAGGTGCCTGGTAAGGAGGTATGTCAAACCATAGCGAGAGGCCAGGTGGTTCCATAACAGCAGCACAGCCCTCATTGTTTGGCAGAAGCCATGGATGCAAAGAGGCTGCCGCGCACAGCCTAGAACTTCGATGTTTTCGAAAACTGCAATACACTCTTCCAAAAACTCTTCAAGCACAGATCCTGCACAAATTGCAGATGCATACGGAGACTTTCCCCGCTTCTGTGAAGTATTTAGACTGTCAAACAGTCTATCAATCCTCTCAACAAATCTGGCTGTGTGGATAGCCTCTGATGGCAACTGTTGGAATGTCACCAATGAGCACAATGCAGCAGCGCAATGATTGCTGAATACCTGTGCTGCGAGTTTCACAGACATCTTCAAAGCAAAAGTTAAATTAATGTGCCGGGCACTCAACTTTGGGATGGACCGAATTTGCATTTCTCGATCCTTCTCATAAGCCTGTCGTATGTACGAGCTTTTAATTGTGTCACTGCCTACCCTGAAGTCATACTTGAAGAGCATATTGCGCAAGCACTTGAGCAAATGCGGTGGATCAAAAATAAAGAAAAGCGGTTCACCATTCACACTTAAGTACGGCTTTTCAGGGGTCACAAGTTTCGAAAACAGAGAAACATTTTGGTTCCCCTGATCACAAACCACAGCCACAGGCTGCAATCCAGCTCCAACCAACATTTTGTGGCATTTGAAGAGGAGGTCATAGAGAACAGTTGCAGGCGCTGCCTTATCTGCAAAGAAGTAGCCAAGAGGCTGCTTCCACGGCGTACATATTCCTTTGGCCATGAACACAAGCGCCTTGTTTGCAAGATTTGGACCTTGTGCTGCACTGTACTCTTCAAGGCCTTCAAATCTGTCCGACACTGGATTGTACGACAGCTCCTTTGAAACATGCATTTCATCAAAAATTATAGTGCAAGCCCTGTCTTGCCGTGGAAAAGACGCTGCCCGTTTCTCGATCAAATCAAAAACTTCAAGATAAAATCCAACCCTCAATGGTACGCGTGCAAGTCACAGCTGCAGTGACCTAACATATGGAAGTTTCAGGAGTTTCCTGCAATATCTGTAACCTTTTGGGCTGTGGAAGTATAAACCTAAAGCAAAGGTTTTGTTTTGGCTGCACCATCGACGGCCAAACCTGCTGACATTGTGCATCTTTAACTGAGCTTCAACAAAAGCAGCAACAGCTGGTGTTAAATGCTCACGCAGACTATCTACCAATTCGGCAGTGGTCTTCATGCGACGGCGCTGAAGCAGCAGTCCTTGCAGCCTCTTGTTGCGGTTACGCAGCTGCCTGAGCTTGGCTCGAAGTTTCTGCAGTGGCCGCCTTTCATTGATGGGGCTGGTGAAAGATCCTGCAAAGTACAGAGTCGACGGAAGAGCAATAAGTTGCTACGTCGGGTTTAGTCATAGCTGCATGTAGTCCTGTAGCACCAAAAAGTGCGCAATATTGCGAAAGCGTTGTAAAATTGCTAACCTTCATAAGAAAGAGGCGAACTGCTGAACGGAGCTCCTGGTGACAGATCAGTACTCGCTGACAGTGTTGCGGCCACCCCTGCCATGCCAGGTTCCAGAGATGAAGCGCTTGCTTCAGTGCTTGGTCCTGCATATGTGTGGTCAGCTGCGCCCACAGAATATAAAGAACAAAATATAGTGACAGCACAGTTCTGACAGGGAAGCCAGCAACCCAACAATGCACAAATAATAACTAAGCGCCACAGGCGGAATTAACACTTACACTGAACCATTATGAAGCCAATGGCGTGGGAACAATCTTGGTTCAGCGTAGAACCAGTAGGGCTGGCACCATCTGCATCTGCACAGCGCACAGACAAGGGATTGTAGCATATTTCTGAGCCATACCTCCTCAGGCTGTTCGAGCAGATACGAAATAACAATCACCTTCTTGGAAGAGTAGCAGCAACTGGGACGACCGACTCTGGACGTACCGCTTGGAAACAGGTTCACCGGAGACAGCAGCTATCATAAGAAGCAGTCCAATGAGCTTTCAGTCGTCACCATTTTCAAAAGATTTATGACAGTTATGCATACAACCCTGCTCACCTGGTTCTCCAGCCCGGCGCACTGATGCCGAAGTTTCGCTCAGAGATTGTGAACAGTTCATGTCGCTGCTGCATTCGCTTGAGGTGTCTGAAATGCCAACATTTTTGCGGAGAGAAAAGAGAATTCAGTACCTTTATAGTAAATAATTTCCAAAGAACTATAGCTTCCACAGCATGCGGTTCACATTGTCATCACTCTAGAAAGAAAAATGCTTATCCAATGAAATAAAATTCTGTTTACCACCCTTAATCGTTAGGCACATTAGTTTGATGTCATCAGCAGCTGTGGAGTACCAGTAAATCATTTGCAATTTTCATATGCTATGTTTTACTTTGAAGAGTGCGAAATTCGCCTGTCACACAAACAACGATAGCTCGCAAATCAAGTAATGTGCCCAATATTGTTTACAGATTTATGCAGGTCAGCCTATGGCCTACGCAATGAGATTCAACAACATGAATTCTTAAGCAATTATCGCAAAAAATAAAAACCTGTACAAACATTGGCTTTCGCTAGCATGAATATTGAGGAAAAAGGCAACAACACAAACAATTATTAGTGCATTTCTATAATCGTTCAGTGCATGCTTTGATACATAACACATGAGCACACAATATCTCGAGAAGCTTTTCACCAAGCGTACCTTGCCCAAGTCGGCATAAGATTGCATCCTGATAAGACTGAAGATGAAAAAAGAAGCTCTGCATACAAGAAAGCAAAGTTATGGAGTACTAAAATTCATCAAACATTTAGGAAGGCTCACCCTTTTTTCCCCCTCACTTCTTTTGAGCTATCAAAGGAAGGACGAGAATGCCCTCTGGACACGACAGGGACCGTTCATGAGACAAGGTTTCATGGTGAATATGAAAGATTCAACTCCCACTTGCTGCAAAACATGTAGAGTCGCCTGGTTTCCGTTGCTGAAGTGGCTAGCGGCATCAAACAGCCTGAACCGGAAGACTGACAGACACACGTTAAGATCCTTTGGAGCCCTTTGCCATACCAGACTATCGAATATCCCACTTCCATTATCCTTTTTTTTACCGAAAATATCAGGCAAGAGTATTCACACCGTCAGTGTACTTTTTCCGCACCCGTGCCTAGAAATTCGCTTGAGCACCCTTCGCCTACTAAGCTTGTGCCATTAGCTTACCACAAGCACAAACCTAATTCTATGCTATGTTGGACATTTGTCACGAACCTCACATACAGTGTACAGTGCATACAAGAGACGTAAAACGAATATATATATATATATATATATATATATATATATATATATATATATATATATACACGATATGTATATAATTATATGTGTTCACGTGAAAGCGATACTTCCATTTTCGTTTTCGCTTAGCAGGGTGCAGGTAAAAATTTACTGTAATTTTTAAAGCCACAACACAGATACATAATTCGTTTTGCAAAAGACGCTAGACTGTTTACGGTTACGACAAAAAGGAAAAATTTCATTTTTTCACAAAACCTGACATTTCAAGGGCGGCGAATGCCTTAAAAGTTTGATAACAAAAATTACCGGCAATGCTTGCTCGAGTAGGCAAAGCATCGTGTCGCAGCCTTCCTGACGTCAGATACACAGATGGTTCGAAGTGCCTCGAGCAAATCCTGAGTTCTCGTAGCTGCGACGGCGCCTTCTTCTCCAGGCTGACGTTGCGGCAGAACTGCGCCCACGCTCGGCACCTGGACGTGATGCAACATGCACGTTAGATACAACTGCGCCAAAAGGAATACGCATACTCGAAACGCCAATGCGTCATTAATCCTGTCACTGCTAACTGCAGTAAATTATACTTGCATTACATCTGAACTATGCTCGCGCCAAGCTCTCTGCGCCCCAGAGTGCGGTAACGCTCATCCTCATGCCACGCGGCTAGCTGCTTTTCTAAGCTCAACGAGTGACGAGAGTGAAGTGCGTTTAAAATTACCCTGACAGTCATGTATATGTAGGACAACAATACCAAGGCAGGCAATAACTCCTGCTGAGCGAATCCAGTTAAAGCCTCCTCAAAGCCGCGCACATACACGAGGCTGAGTTTCGATACTCCCAGCTGCGAGGGGATCCTCAAATTGGCTTCATGGTTTTGCAAAACTAAACAATGTCGTACTCGGAGCTGTCAGGTAGCAAACTTTGTTCTAAATGGGCCTCCCGGTCAGTAGCGTGCACGTGGTTGCTCCCGAGAGCCCGGTGTGAAGTTCACGTTGGTGATAGTCAGCTGCATGAAACTCACTATAAATTAGAAAAATGTGGGCCTCTTTCGCACACCTCAGCACTGAAAGTGTGTGCCCTGCAGTGTAGTACATAAATATCCCCGAAAACATGAAGTCAAGTACGCACGAACGGGTTATAGCTATGAAACACGAGCGAACAGCCCGGCGAAACCATATCGAAGCTATCGTGCATACCTAGAGACGACGACACTGTCAAGAGCTCACCTGTGAAAGTCCAGCGGGAATCGGTGTAGCTTGACACCAGTGGTACTATCCACGCTGTTGCAGTGTACCACGGAGCATCGTTTCTTCACATGCCGCAAGCTCATCTTGAAATGAAGCGCTAAGCGCTTCAAAAGAAGAGCGCGAAGCGTGCAAAGACGGAAAAAGACTTCGCACTGGCCGCACGCCGAAGGAAACGACAAAACCGAGAAAACTGCCGCAGCGGTGCAGCGGGGTGCAAATCTTACCGAACGGTGACAAAGAAGCGACGTGCAAGGACGACGAAAACTTCGCAAAAGGAGCATTTTGAGACCGGCGAGTTAAATTTATACGCTTTACCAGGCGCGCCATTGCAGACAGCTGGCGATAAGAAATCGCTTCGTAAGCTCCCGCCACTGTGGCCGGGTTAGCCGGGTATCGAAACAAGGCCTGCAAAGACGCGCTGTAATGCACCGTACACTCATGAATAGGGGGCAGGTCAAGAGTGTTGCAAAAATACAAAATTTGCCAGGTTTTAATAAAATGACTTACCTCTTTCATAAAACAAGGTGCTAATATATTTTTTTCTTTTCTATTGGCAGATTACATTCCAATTTTGTAGTTTTATCATTTATTTATATGAGTGTTTTGCCCCCCCCCCCCATCCTCTGGTTGTGCTGCAGTCGCGCTAAACCACTTTTCGGCCCAGCCTTCGCCACCACTATAAATCCGCCTTGCCGGATGTTTCAAGGGTGCTCGAAAATCTCGATGCAGATCGAGCTCGATGAGGATCGAAAGTGCCCGTGTGACAGGGGTATTAGATTGCGCTAGCTGTACGGAGCGACAGGCATTGTAATGTTGCCTTTTATAAACAAGGTACAAAGCACAAACGTTTTTGGAACGTTGTTCGCAGTAACACCAGTAGTAACACTTCTGCGCGCTCACTGGGACAGGGATGTTGCCGCACTCCAAATGTCCAAATGTCCAACGCCAGACGACCGACCGAGACACAGCCACGATCTACAGCGTGGCCAAGATCTCCAAGTCACTGCTATTCTCACATGAATTATGAATCTAGCTATTGCGTGTTCTGCTCTCTAGCTTGCACGCGCCAGCAGCACACAACGCACTGCAAGTGCTGGGGTGTCTGCACGCAGTTCTTGCAGCTTAACTCAGCTGCAGCCCGGGCTGCAGTTGAGTTCACCAGCCAAGAACGTAAACATGAAGGGACAGTGCAGTACCAACAGAAACCGCACTGTATTGCTGCCCGAAAGCGCCTCGCTTGAAGGAAGAACTTTGACTGTTCTCCACGCCCTTTACTTCTTTACCTTTTCAATACCCTCATCTCTCTTCCCCAATGCACAGTAGACAACCGGGACACCCTTCTGGTTAACATCCCTGCCTTTCCTCTTCCTCTTTATTCCTTTCTCTATGGCACTACGTCTAAATCGGATAACTCACGCGAATTTCCTTGTCCTCGTCGGGATCATGCGTTCTCGCCTCTATGGCAGCAGTTGTCGTCTTCGTGCTTAACACCGGGGCACGGAATACCACTTCATTTCTTGTCCTTCCACGAACAGGGACAACGATGCGAGAACGCTGCGCAGCCCTCTTCCTCCCGCCTCCTGCAACCCGTGGAGCGGCCATTCTGTGTGAAATCTCTGGTCAGCCGACAGCATGTGGAGTCGCCACCAGGCTGCTTGACGTGGCATCGTCCTCGGGGGTGATGTCGTGGGTAGCGAGTGGCCCGTGGACCACAAGGAGGCCCAGTCCCAGGAGAACGTCAGCGACCGCAATGCCGAGCACAAAACTGAGGCACTCGGAGCTCCTCGTTCTTGGTGGCTCAGGTTCTATCAAAGGATCGTGAAGGGGGCCCATAGAACCATCGTAGTAGAAAACGGGATAGCACTGCTCTGGCGCCTGAGCTGCCCTCCATGCTGCCTCAGCCTGGAAACTTGCGTCTTGCTGTGGGCCAGGAGACGTCGGGGCGGGCGGACAGCTCTCCTGTTGTAGCTGGGCCGGCGGCGAAACTACGCCAGGACTGTCGGCTTCTTGGCGTCCCTCGGGGCTTTCCAGGGCGGACTGCATTCTCGTCAAACGGCAAGGGTAAGTGTGGGGTGTGAGGAAAGCCGAGTCGCTGCCGCATCGGTGTGCACTTCTTCGTCCTCTGTAGTGAGTAGCACTTGGAACAAAAGCTGTTATGCGTGTAGACTTTCTTCTTTTCTTTAATTGCCGCGTGATGGCGCCCCCTGCAATCACTAGAAAATTGACAAGCAAATATCTGGACAGCAGTAAGGGGGCAAATCAGCAATTATCGGTTAAGAAAAAGGTTAAAGGAACAGAGAGAGCTTTGTGGAAAACAGGGATGCTGACGAAATCGGCACTAGAAACATACCGGACCTTTAAACAGGAAATTGTCAAAGAAAATATCTATGATAATTGTAGGGGAAGTTCTTTGTTGTTTGAGGCCAGGACTGGAGTTTTGCGGACTAAGAAGTATAGAGTCAGGTACCAGGAGATAGACACTTTGTGCATTGCGTGCGGAGAGGAGGAGGAAACGGCTGAACACTTGATACTTTTTTGTAAAGGGCTTCACCCTACAGTGGAAGGCAACGGGGCTGACTTACCCAAGGCATTGGGGTTTAGGGATAGTGAAGGGAAAGTGGATTTTAAGAGGTTAGAAGTAACCAAGCGAAGGTTATCTGATTGGTGGCTAAAAGCAAGACAGGAGTAAAATTTTACAAGACATGGCTAGGTGGCTTGAGCCACCGCCCGATGTAAAGGGTTGAGCCGTATCCATCCATCCATCCATCTCATCCAATGTGAAGTAGTGAGGACATGACTATTAAGGGAGTGTGGAACTGTGGGCGAGCGCGGGAAACAGCATCGTGCAAGTGCGTGTCAGTGCGGCGGACGCTCGTGTGAGTTTGTGCGGGACAATCAGTTCTTTTCGATTGCACCCGAGTGCCTTGCATTAAAGACATTTTTATTGTATTAACGTGGTTCAGGACCTGTAAAGTGACAATGTATAACATGCGGGGTGCATGATTCCATTCTATCAACAGTACAGTTCTACAGATGATGATGATGGCGATGATGCCCGGCGCCGTGCCCTTCTAGCCGACATCGGCTACGACTATAAAGATAATGATGAACTGTGGTGGTGCTATGGTCGCTGCACCCTTGGTAATGGGCGGGCACAGACGGCCTGGGCGTTATTCGGAACAAGTTAGAAGGAAGTAGACAAAAGAGAAAGTGTAGAACATATAAGGAGGAGAAAGGGATGTAACTGAGAAGGGTGATAGTTTGGGCTAGTGGTGATTCACATTAGTTTCCGTAGAGCAAACCAACAAAGGGACAAGAAACAAGAGTTAACTTGCACTAAACACTTCATTTGGCGTTCACAGGGATTATTAGGTAGAAACCAGTGCGATATGAGAAACACGTACATGAAACATTATCAGCGGGCAGTGTGAAATTTTATTAAATACATCTCAAAATAAAAACAAAACGAATTGCAAAGAAAAGAAAACCTATAAACTGGCATGCCTGTTTTCTGGTATGCTTGGATGGAGGGTAGTGTGCGAACTTCTGAAACGTGCATGCCAGTTTTTAGGTTTTATTTGGGTTCCGATTTTTTTTAGTTTTGTTTTTGATTTTGAGATGTCTGTTGTCAAATTTCACACTGTTAGCCTGACACCTTTCATGTGTTTCCCCTCTAGCACCTGGTTTGTATTCTTATAAACCCCTTGAGTCCCAAATAAACCGTTCAGTGGAAGTAGTTAGCGCTTGTGCCTTGTCCCTTCGTTGCTTTGCGCTATGGAACGTCATTGGAAAGAGCTGAGAACCCGAGGTTCAGAACCCGGAGTTTGTTCCTGTGTTGGCGCCTGTATGTCGTCTGTGTTTAGCCGGCGCAATTCTCAGCTCCTGGGGCAGCGTGGTGATTTCTCTCGCTTGCATGGAGAGAGGTATGCACTGGAGAGAGAGTAAACTTTACTGAGAAACTGGTCTTGAGAGTTGCTTGACGATCTCATGGGTGGCGTCCTCATTCCAAAAGTACAGCTGTCCGAGCTGCTTCACGAACCTGGTCGATGAGCTTTAGCTCATCGTACAAGGTTACGCTCGTCAGCTGAGGCCCAAACCAGTCGCAACTGTACTCCGTCGTTTCCTGTTCCGCCTACAATTCCTGCACTCTCAGGCCGAGTTGATCCGTGCAACTGACAGCGAGTAGAATTTTTGTTTTGTTAGAAAGAATAAGTGCTCATTTGAAAGCGTTGAATTACAATCGGTTTTTCGGCGCAATAGATTACCGCTTGTTTTCTCATGGAAATAATTTTCTGGCTTGTATTTTTTTACTCCAAGAATTAGCAGTAAGCAACTGTATTAACGTCTTCAATGGATGCTTATTACCTTTAAAAATTAATTTAGAGACGCTGTAGAACCTTTTCTAAGGTTTTCAGACGAGCCGGGAGGCCAAACGGGATGTTAGAGTATAGCAGCGTTGAGCGAACGGAGCTATGCCTTGGCACTCCAGTAAAAGCTTTGGTACATAATAGAAACATTTACCATACCGTGCCCAGTGTTACCGTTACCTTTATCGGAGTACCGAGGGCCCGCCCACCGCCGGCGAGCAAGCATTGATTGATCCCAATGCTGCCGTCTGGTGCCGTCAAGGCTATTTGCGCAAGCGCTTTGGCTGCGCGCGGGCTCCCGGTACTCTGGTACCGGTACCGGTAAAACGTAAAACGATACAAGGTATGCTAAATGTGTCTTTTCAATAAAACGTACGTTTCTAGTTCGCAGCGCTTAATTGGCTTGGGATTAGCAAAAAAAAAAAGAAAGCGTCACACGCCACTGCTTCAGGAACAGTTGTTAACACATGAGATAAACATCAAGATCGTTAAAATTTCGGTCCATTCCGCGTTGAAATACGTATCATTTGAAACGAAAGTGTCGAGAACGAGCGCGTTACCGCTAAATGTACAGCTGCGGCACCTAGCGGATAAGCCCTCTGCTATGAGGACTGCACATGGCGTGCCGAATGGTGCTGGAAGGGTATGACATGTGAGAAAGTTACGGGGCTCCAGCCATTCGAAATGGTACGCGTATCAACGCTTTGTCTCTTCCAGGCACCACTAAGGACGCAAGTGGACGAGCCATGCGCTGTCTTGGACTCGTGGTCGCAAAACTCCGGGCTGCGCACTGATGAAATTTGGCCAACGCTCGCTTCATGAACGGTTTCGTTCTTCTATAGACCGTTTACAGCGCGTAATTCTTCCGTTTAAGACCGGATGGCGGAACAGGCTTGCTCGGAACACGGCGCCATTACATTCCTCGTAAGTCGCCGGCGTCTACGCCTTGGCGCAGCAGCAGAAATATCGCGGGTTGCGGCAGAATGTGTTCTTTCTACGAAGACGTAGACAGGCAGAGGAAATACGTACTGTTTTAAGGTTTGCATTAATTTTGACAGAAAGTTAAAGGTGCGAAATGCGATCGTTTGCGAGCTTCATGGAATCGAACTGCACAACGACGTACTACCCCTGTTCGCGCCCGTTCGCCATGCACCCTTTCCGAACGGGCGAAGGCAACAAACGCGTTTGCTCAGCGCCAGATAGCCAATATAGAAAGAAAGGTTTTGATCTTGGAAAATTTGCGAGGGTTCGCGAACACCTGTTCCGCCTCCGAAACTGTCACTTCATGCTTTCACTTGCTTTGCATTTGCGTCTGCGCGTGTAGCGAGACACCATTGCTCGTAAGTTAAGGTGCGCGGCCATTAGTAACAGGAGCGTCCGAGGCCGAATTATGAACATAAAATGACGACATACGCCCCTGAATACCGCTACAGTAGATTGAGCAGTGCACAGCGGTGCGAACGGACAACGCTTACCGTCAGACCGTGTATGACATGCCGCCGTGGTGCTACTGTTGAACTTCGCTCCAAGCAGCACAGTTTTCGCGGACCATATTCAGAATTAAGCATTTGCGTTACGGCTGCTGTGCTGGGTGGTTGTCACTTCCTCGCGGTCCATGTGAGACAGTCACTAAAAGTCACTCGACAGGCCAGCGCTCAGAGTGAAGCTGATTACTTACCACCAATGATACCTCCAGCATTTTTATGTCCGCTTATCGAGCGTGGAGCGTAGCACTATTTTATATGTGAGGCTGACGTAATTGTGAACTTCGTAGAGTATGAACGCGTTGCCATGCTTGCGTTACACTAATTGTATCGCGGAATCTTTCGAAACGATTGCACGTTAGCTCTTGAAGGCTCCTTGGTGCATGGTACTGCTACCGCGGTAGTACGTTTTTATCTCTGTTTATCTTTGCCTGCTTTGTGTGTTAGCCATCTAGTAGAAAATATTTTACGTTTCCTAAGCACCATTAACAGGTTGTCATCAAATGCGCACGCTGTTCATGGGAGCGGTATAGAGTGGTGTTTGCATGAATGTACACAATACGACGAAAACCTGCGCTGCCGCAGGGGCACTGAACCTTGCCGTTTTAGATGACAACAACAAAAAGACATTCAGCGAAGCCTTCAGCGGATGCAAAGACAGGCATTGAGGCGATCGATCCATTGGCTGGAAGAGGGTGAGCTGAGCGGCTCTCCGCTACATGTAGCACGATCACGTTTTCTCGCCTGAAGGGATGAAACTGGGGCTACCACATGCCCTTGAAGCTTTGGCCAAACCATAGGGTTGTCATCCCAGTGCTTTACAACCGTATCGGCCGAAACACTGGCTGTCGAAACAGAACCACCAGACGCAGCAGCCGTCGCGACGAGGCGCGCGCCGAGCACTCAGGAGGCGTGTAATGGCGGCGTGACCACGTGATCAAAGGTGGCAGCCCCCATGATACGGTTCTGCAAAACGTCTATAACACAATGACTACCCACTTTGAGCGCACTCTTTGCGCCTTCTTAGTTTTCAGCTAAAAGCACCAGTAGCTGATATTTCAGCTGCTCTCGAATCCTACTTTCATGTGTTTGAGACCTTGTCTGAAACGATGACAGTGCGCGAGTTGTGGAAGGTAATCAAAGCAAAAGTTTTCAAACTACGGGAAATGTATGTTTCTAGTTGGCTCTTGACGTCGCGCTGAAGCAAAGGAAAACCACGGTTTAACAAAACTCTGCGCAGGCTCACAGATAAAGGGTAGGCTGCATACAGGGCATATAAAAACGATCCTTCTGCGCATAAGAAAGAAAAATGGAAATGTGCAACAAAAGCAGTAAATGCGGTGGTCAAACAACCAAAAGACTATTTTTCTTATTTTCTTTTGTGTATAATAGAACGTATAAATAATTTTGGCAATTTATGAAAATAAACGGCAAGGATCAGATATCGATTACATCTCATGAACATAAAGGTGCGTATACGCCGAAAGTCTTGATAAAGCTTTGTGATTCAATGATTTTTTTTCGTCTGTATTTTCTGTCATTCAGAGCACTTCTAAAATCGATCTCAATTTTTGTTTAGCTAATATCGATCCTATGCACTGTGGACATTTTAACCAAATGGGAATGGAATTGTTGCTCAAAGGCCTGAATGTTCGCAGCGTGGTTCTGATGATCTACCAACAGCTCTTGTCATTTTATATGCATATGAGTTTTCTATATATTGACGCGAAAGCCTTTAATGGCTCATGCTCGCGTCCGTACGTCCGTCCGTCTGCTACGCACTTTTACTCGATAAGAAAAAAGTCTTTGTGCGCGATCGGATCCGAACCACCATCCTTCCGTTCTGCTGCCGAGCATGCTAACACTACGCTACTTCCTGCCGACGCATAAGCATTTCTCCTTGTCTAGGACGCTGGACAATACTTGCAGAAAGGCGTCGAATCAGACGGATGCCTCCTGAACACCCTGCAGTGTCTCCTGTGTTTGATTCACAAAAAATTGTGTACTCATTTAACATTTAACCACACATCAGTGACGCAAGCACCAACACTGCGCTATAGGCCTTCGCCTCACCGCACTTTAGGTCAACAAAGTGCCGCCCTGATTTTTATGCAAACAATTTATGTAAAATTTTTGGATGAATGTGAAATGCCTTCTGACTAGAAATTAGCCACTGTAGTGCCTTTGTACAAATATGACCCTCGGAGTGTCCCTTCTAAGTATCATCCTATAACTTTGAAAATATTGGTTACAAAGTTTTAGAGCCTGTGTTTTCCACTAGTATTGTTAACCACATGAATATGCAGTTCCTAATAATTAAATAGCAACCTAGTTGTCGCAAAGGCTTCTGTTGTTAATTTTCGACGTGACAAGTGCACGTTATCAAGGGTAGTCTATAGATCGCGTCATCTTTGATTTTTAGAATACACTTGAGTTTGCTCCCTATTATCTTTTCCTGCTGAAATTGTTTTGGTATAGCACTGACAAGAAAATTATTCATTGGATAAAGCATTACTTGAATTTCAGAAATCAAAGGGTAGCAATAAATGGCAAGTTGTCAAGCGAACGTATTGCATAATCTAGTGTACCTCAAGAATCAGAGCTCGCAGCTTTGCTTTTTTATTTTTCTGAATCACATTTCCTCTGGCATTGCTTCCAATATTCGTCTGCTTGCATATGATTGTGTATTGTAGAGGGTCATTGACTTTCCGAATGACTGCGTTGTGTTACAAGATGACTTGAGTAGGATTGCCGAATGGTGCATGAAATGTGGGATGTGTGTTAACTGAAAAAATCCGTACACATGCGCGTTATAAAGACGAAAAACCACATAATTTCTTTATGAAATTTAATGATAACAACTGTCTTCAGTATGAAAGTAATTACTATGGGGTATTGTATCCTCTTATCTAAGTTGGCGACGTCATGTCGACTATGTACTTATTAAGGCGTGTCTTGGAATATATGTAACCTCTTATCTAAGTTGGCGACATCATGTCGACAATGTGACTATTAAGGCGTGTCTTGGCTTATATATATCGTCTTAACTAAGTTGGCCACGTCATGTCGACTATGTAACCAATAAGGCGTGTCTTGGCGTATATGTACCCTCTTATCTAAAAATTTACATCTTTGGTTACAGGTGCGAAAACAGACACAACACAAGGTAGAAAGACGGGACGGAGCGCCACTCAGAACTGATTTATTTGAAGGCAACACGGACAAATATATACCATCTTACATGCAAGGAATACTATCATGTTCAAAATTGAAGTGATAGCGAACGAGTGAAAAAGTTGTTCTCAGGCTCATAAAAACAATGGACGTGTCGCGACGCACATGCTTCCTTTCTTTGCAATGTAAAAAGCTTCCATTAATTTTCTGGCTTTTTTATCTTCGCTTTTTGATAGAATTCGAGCACCAGAAAAACATGGCTCACAAGCGCGTGACGGGAAGGACCTTATATGCTTAGGCATATTTGGGCCATCTTTATCTTGATCAACGTTTCTTTCGTGTTCCCTGATTCGCTCGTTAACGCAGCGCCCTGTTTGCCCTATATAGGAACGGCCGCACGAGACGGGAATTTAATAGACAACACCTTGGGCGCATTTTATGAACGATCGCCCATGTTTGGTACCACACCCTCTTTCTTCTTTTCGTTCTCTTTCAATACGAGAGCAAAATATTCCGAGCTTTTCTGGGGCTGAAAAGCCAAGCGGAACACCATGCCTGCTCGCAACTTTTTCAAGTTGTGGGCTAACTTGTGTACGTAGGGCACCACCTCATCATATCTAAGTTGGCGACGTAATGTCGACTAAGTAACTACCACATTTGTCCGGAAAGTTTCGAGACTGATTTATTTTCGTCTCTAGAAATAATTCCCGAAAACAAATATTCATGCGTATGTGTAGCACCATTTTTTCTCGCTAACTTGAGCTATTTTTGTTAATTGCTGTGGCAGCCGGTAGATGGCACTAAATGTAAAAGAATACGTTGTCAATAGTCGTCTGCGCATTCTACTGTGAGTGAATGTGGAGAGATGGACATCCACTTCGAACAGCGTGTAAACATAAAATTCTGTGTGAAGCTTGGCAAGCCAGCCACACATACGTATAAGTTCCTTCGTGACGCTTACAGCAACGAGACATTATCGTGGGCGCGAGTTTTCAAGTGGCACAAGAGGTTCGCTTCAGAGAGAACGTCGGTGGAAGACGACACAAGGCAGGGGCGCCCTTAAACCTCACGGAAAGGAAACAACGTGGCTCGGATCAGGGAAATCGTACAGTAAGACTGCACCGTTACAGTCTGCATTGTATCACATGCTCTCGATATTAGTGAGACAACATGCCACCAAATTTTGCGTGAGAACTTGGGAAAATGAAAGCTGAATTCGAGACTTGTGCCGCTCTCCCTCACACAGGACCAGAAGGACACGCGGGCATCAGTGACCGTTGATTTGCTCTCCGAGGCAGAGAAGAATGCTGCATCGTCGACAGCATTATTGACGAAGAAGAAACATGGTGTTTTCAATACGATCCTCAAACAAAGAGGCAGAGCGCCGAATGGCGGCCCACAAGCTCTAAGGCGTCGAGAAAGGTGCGGAGACAGAAGACCAAAACAAAGACGATGCTGATAGTTTTCTTTTTCGATGCCATAGGTGTCATGCAGCATGAGTTCGTCCCACAAGGGCAGACGGTGAATCAGGAGATTTACATCCGCGTGCTCCAACACATGCGTGATGCATTGCGACGACGTAGCCCTGACTTATGGGAATGCAGACAATGAGCCTTCTCCACGATAACGGAAGGCCGCACACTGCTTTCAGCGTGGCAAAATTTCTCGCCAAGTACAGCATTACTGTACTTACCCATCTGCCATACACGCCTAACCTCTCCCCATGCAAATTTTTCCTGTTTCCTCGTACGAAGAGAGCCCTAAAAGGTCGGTGAATGGGGAGCGTGGAGGCCATTCAAGACGCGACGACAAAGGAGCTGACAGCCCTGCCAAAAGGAGCGTTTTCCAACTGTTTCCATGACATCAAGAAGCGTAGGAAGCTGTGCGTAGACTGCAAGGGAGACTATTTCGGAGGGGTGTTGCACAAATGATTTCAATGTTTAACGCATTTTTTTTAATAGACTCCAGTCTAGGAAATTTACGGACAAAAGTTGTATTAAGGCGTGTCTTGGCGTATATATAACCTCTTACCTAAGTTGGCGACGTCATGTCGACTATGTAACTATTAAAGCGTGTCTAGGCATATATATAACCTCTTATCTAAGTTGAGGACATCATGCCGATATGTAACTATTAAGGCGTGTCTTGGCCTAAATATAACCTCTCATCTAAGTTGGCTAAGTCATATCGGCTATGTAACTATCATGGCGTGTCGCGTTCTGGGTTTTAAAGGCGTAACACGAAACATTTTCCTTCAGATGTAAAATGGGTACTTTTTGAGTGTAACGTTCGTTCAATTTTGGAGAATCATCGCTCAGTATGGGGATGCTTGATATAAAAAGATATAAATAAACTAGAGAGGGTACAAACTTTGGTTGTTCTCTATGTCTTCAATAAATTATAAGGAATTTCAGCGTTTCATGCGCAAGAAACTCTCTGGGATGGCAGTCACTAGAACAGCACAGACATTCTCTGAGAATAAACTTTCTTTATAGCAATTATCCTTGTGACACTGGTAGAAACCGTGACCTGAATATTCATGCACCACCCTTTGATTCCCTACGGCGTGGTCATCTTTTAAAATAAAGGAAATTGCCTGAACTGACAAATGACACGTACACGTATTCTTTTTTCCCAAGGTGTATAAAAAATTGGAATAGGCTCTCTGAAGAGGTAGCGTCGATTATGTCAAATGATTTATTCGCTTCATCTTTGTTAATCCCTTCTTCATGGTTTATAGTGATTACCTGTCACGATGCATTGTCTGTACAATAACTTTGTGGGCTGTTTTCATATATGTTCTTCTCCGCCACTGTAATGTCATTCTTGTGGCTGGGCGTATTTGAATGACTAAATAAATAAATTATAAAGCTCTTCGCCTCAGGACTGCAAAGTAAAAAAAAAAGAAATTCCTATTCCCACCACTTAGGTAAAAAAAAGGAGGGTGCGATCAAGAGTGAGTTGGTGTTTGATTTGATGGGAATAACGTGCCATAAAAGGAAAAACAACTGAAACGACAGACACAGGACAAGATGGCACTAACAACTAAGATTTATCCTGGTACGATTGCACATAAATACATTTAATGCCCATGCTCAAAACAATCAATTAATTTCCACCGGCTGTGTCGCACGCTCCATCACTTCTTGATTAGTTAAAACTCCTTACGTGATAACAACACCGAGAGTGTGCTCACGCACTCGTCTTCACCGGCCTCCCATATCTCAAATGCTTCTTTTATTTATCTTTCTTTCTTGTCCCATGCACGACCTAGAATTTTTGTCCGTTCAAAGCAAGGTGAACACTCCTGCGAACTTGGGGCAAGGTTTCCAGGATTCGTTATTTTTTTAAGCTGGTGTTTAACGTGATGTTAAGACATCTGCCTGATTGACCTATGTAACTCATGCCGCATGACAAGGGAGTTTAATAGAGTATACGTGTAACACATTCTATGAACTTTTCTTGGTGTGCGATACCGCATTTCTTCGCAACTTCTTTCCTTACTTTATTAATTTCATGACAAAGGCTCACTAATTCCTAGGGTGCGGTAAACACCAGGTGAACATCATGTCTGTTTCCGACTTTCTTTAAGGCGTGTGAAACATTATGGAAGTACATATTGAATGACGACCACGCCAGTATCCTGCTCTGCATACTTTTTTTTGCGGTATTTAACTATCCAGTAGCTTCCGTAGATTCTTTTCAGCCACAAATGTTGTATGAGCGTCAGGGTTCCCACTAATCCTAAGCATGTCAACTTACCTCTTTATGCTCTACCTGCTGAGAACACGATTTCTTAAGACACTGCGCCAAACTGCTGCTTGCTACACTCCTTTTCACCAATTTAGAGTGCTCAGAATGATAAATTAATTAAGAAGGTTTTTCTCGTTTTTCTTCATTTACGTCCAACACGTATGCTTCCCACCTCCTTTTATCTCTATATCAAGATTCAAATCGCAGAGTTCTGTGGCAGCTCGAACGTGAATTCAATCCCGGTGAAAACCTCTAGGAAAACATCTAAAATACTGCTTACTGCCAATCGGTTCGCAATCGCAAAAGTTGGCGATTGACATGAAATTTAATTTCGCCTTGTTTTTGAATCTCTCTTCTTTCAAAATCAGTTCTCCACCGCCCGATTATTCAATTCAATTCAATTCATTTATTTCACCACATATATACATGGTTAGAGCTCTTGGGCAAAAAGCTGCTCGGGGCAGATTGACGAGGCCCAAGAGATCATAACAAGGTAGAACAGTGCAGATACATGATTGCAATATAACAACAAGACAATATTATATTCAATGTTATATACAAGGAAAACACGGGTAGTGTATACAATACAAAAACTGACTGTATAGAACTGAACATATTATATGCTATAAGACCAACTATCGTAGACGACGTAATCATGCAATGGAAGTCAGTATTTGATACAGAAACACAATGCGATCAAAAGCTGGAAAGACATTTAGGTTTTAACAGTGCATTTAGAAACTGTTCCCGCAAGGTGTTACCTGTGGGCTTAGCGTTAAATTTAAACTTGTTTAACAGTGTGGGGACGTTATGTTTCAATGACTGGTACTTATAATTTGTTCGGAAACGGGGAACGTGCCAGTTTTCGGTGTTTCGTGTGCATACGACTGGTTCGTGTGGTTGTAGTGAAGCAGCGGCAATTAAAAGGTCACGAAATGAATTAGTCACAGAGAAGTATGTACGGAAAATTCGGAAATCGTATAATGAAAAGACAGGAATGACCTATAGATTGCGAAACGCGGGCCGGTATCTGCTAAGCGTTCATGATTCCCGATGAATCGTATAATTTTTTTTTGGATTGTAAAATTTTTTGTTTATTTGTGTTGGTTGTGGTGCTCCAGACAAGATTACAATAGTTGATAAGTGAAGCAAATAAGGCATGGTATATTTGGAGCTTAACGCTTGTTGGAAGGAAAGTGCGACAAAGCGAGACCACTCCAGCTACAGCAGAGATTTCTTTACATATATTAGCAACATTCAAATCCGAGCTTAATGTGCTGTTTAATGTAACTCCAAGTATTTTAAGTGATTCTACGATATCAATATTCTTTGCTTCATAGGTTATGACATGATTTAATTTAAACGTCTTAGTTTTCGCTCTGAATACCATTATATTAGTTTTTCTTGGATTTATTTTCAGTCCATTGGATTGTGACCAGGAGGATAAGTTAATGAGAAAGTCTTCCCATTGCCTAATTAACACGTCTGTATCCAGACCAGCCGTAAGTATAGAACATCCATCGGTGTATATCACAAATATTGCTGACCTACTGATGAGGACAATGTCATTAATAAAAGTATTAAATAAGAGAGGTCTTCAGAGGCTTCCTTGTGGTACACCCTTACTAACTGGCAGAAAACTTGATTGGTGTTTCCCCATATATTCCATTTGTGTTCTGTTTCATTTGTTCATTAGTTCAAGAGGTGTTCCGCGAATTGTATACCGGGATAGTTTAGTTATGACGATGTTTTTGTTTAGGCAGTCAAATGCTTTTGTGAAATCTACAAAAAATCCAAGGGTAAAGTAATTTTTCTCAATATTTTCCAGAACAAATTCTATAATTGTCAGTACCACAGTTTCGGTAGATCTTACAGCTCTAAAGCTATGTAATTCTTTGTAGAAAATATTTCTGGCTGCAAAATAATTTAAAAGACAAGCGAACAAAATTTTTTCTTCTCCTTTCGAAAAACCGAAATAATACTTATTGATCTGTAATTAGTTGGGGTGTCACAACCTTTGTATATGACAGAAACTCTGGATCGCTTCATTTCATCGGGAAAAATTCCAGTTTCAAAAATTAAATTAAAAATATGCACAAGTACAGACAGAAGCAAATCTTAAACGTATTTTATGGGCTTGATTTGTAAGTTATCGCAGTCTAAAGCAGGACAGTTATTTAGCTGACTGAATGCTGTGTACACTTCCGCTAAGTCAGTTGGTTCGAGGAAAAAGCTGTCAATAGTGTTGAAGGCTATATCCTGTTTCTGTGTCGCGGGGGGTATTGTATGACCTATACATATGAAGTGTTGGTTAAAGTAATCAGCGAGCGACTGGTCAGTGTATTCTTGCCCGTCAACAACGATGCTATCAAAGTTTGAGCGTGAACCATTTCGGCCCACGACATTGTTTATGACTTTCCAGGCAACGTTACGGTGTTTGCTTAAAACATTAGAGAATAGCTGGTGATAATACGCGAACTTAGCCCACCCTAGGTTAGCATTGAGTTTATTTTTGAATTTCTTGAAATTTTGGAGTGATTATGCAGTGTGCGTGCACAAAAAAGCGTGGTATAGAGTGTTTTTATGCGTTATCGTTCGCGCGTGATATCTCGTCAGCCACGGGTTTTTATTTTCTTCGACGGTTTACAAGCTTTAAAGGGAAAGTGCTTTGAGTACATACGTGCAAACAAACGTTTTGATAAAAACCGAATATGCCTCTGCCGCGTTTGTTTTTTCGAGTACAAAAGACCAATCACAAGAATTTATCTCACTTCTAAACGATTTCATTGCATCGGGTGTTATACACTGAAAAGAGAGCACTTCCGCAGATGAATATTTTTTGGCGTTTGTGTGGCTGGAATAAGACATGAATACAGGACAATGATCACTCACATTGGAGGAGACTGTGCTGGCATACTGAACGGTTGTTTCGATGTTCGTGATAATTAGATCTAGTGCAGACGCGGTTGAGAGTGTGATACGCGTGGCCGTAGAAATTATGTTCATGAAACCAGTCCAAGACGGCCTGGAAGAAAGCAGAGTAACAAGTCTACAGCTGAGTTGCTCTCTACTAGAACATCTATGTTAAAATCTCCGGAACATATAAGTTGTAATTTCATTGCTGAGACATATTTCAAAAACTCTTCAAAGAAGTTCAGAAAGCAGAGCATATTGCCGCTGGGTGGGCGGTGCACAACTGCTAATATTTCATTGTTGTGGCGTATTGATAAAATTTCATTCCCCACAGTATGTTTGCTACATTCCGGCATAAGTTCATATATGTTTTCAGAGTTTTCAGTGTAAATGGGAATACCGCCACCTCTACGCCCAGGTTGATTTAGAAAAAGCCCTTGTATCCGTCGATGTTGTATGTGCTACATCCTTCGTAATACCAAGTTTCAGTGAACATTATAGTATTGAATTTGAAATAAAGCTGGCTTAAAAGATTACTGATGGCAACTTTTTATTAGTTGCTGATTGGGTGTTAATATGAAGGAGAGAAAGGCTCTGTGAGGAAAGGGTTGGAACTGATTTGGGTAGGGAAAAGGCTTAATACTCCATACAGTTCGTCTACTATTTTACTTCTGAGCTACTTCTGTGCGAGTTATCAGTGTAAGGTCGCGTTCTCCTGCTATCTGTATGATCCTTAATTTTTCTGTCTGCCTTGCGTAGATTTTTTCATTGAATGACCAAATCGATTTCCACTTATGCTCAGTTTTCCTTTTGCTTGCCATCCCAAGCAATTTCTTGAGTGTCAGACACAGATGCTCATTCACATACACTGGCCTGGAACCGAAACTGGATCCAAAGTCGCCATATCCCAAGTCAGCGTAAGCAAGCCTGGCTTTTTTGGCCTTTCGGAGAGTTGCATCGTGCTTCGCCCGCGATTTAAACTGAACGATGATGTTGGTTTCATTTTTGTTTGAGTTAGCACTCGGTGGGAAGCCTCGACATCATCTGGAGTGATGGGAAGTTCAATGGCATCACCTATTTTGGAGACTGTGTCTAGAACGTCTTCATATTGCTTTACTTCGATGCCTTTGATCTCAACGTTTCCATTCCTTGTGTATTGCTCCAAGCCAACGATTCTCTTGTCGCGTTCATCTGCGTTCCTCTCGAGTTCCTCTCATTTTGCTCGAAGTTTTTGATTTTCTGTTTCCAGTGCTCTGTTTTTAGCAATTTCTGCATCTAACTACGCTTTCAGTTGTTCAATGGTGGTATCCATATATTCCATACTCTGGGCCGTGGTTCTTTGCTCGTTCCGTGTTTCGCGCATTTCCATACGAAGGTCGCGGTCAGACGCTTCGCGTGACAATTTTATTTCTTGGCGGAGCTCATCTTTGAGCTTTTGAAAATCTGCCCTTATTTCTTCTTTAAGCTTAACCAAGTTCTGATCTATTTCGTCGTGACCCACGCAACAAAGAAACAGACACACACACCAACAAAAAGATTTTGGAAGGTAAAAACCAGCACTTGCCTGCAGCGACAAGACAACAGTCGACTACAAGTGCACACAGGGTACTAACCTGCGACAAGAGCAGAAAGACGTTCAGGCGTTGCTTCCGCGCGTTGTCGCTGCTACCAATTGTGTTCGGCACGCGGATGAACTATTCTTATATATGTCCGTTTCTTGACGAACGCACCAGTTGCCGATGCCGCAGGGGCCGATGGTTACGCCACCAAGTGATCAGCTGATGTCAGATTAGCCTATGCCGCTTGTGCTCCGTACGGTGTGCTGTCAAGTCACCACGGTATGCACATGCGCTGATACACACTAAACACAAATCAACCCAGATGGTTGTTTTCGGCTTGTCCTCTAGCGGCCTGCCTAATCGAGGTTCGAAATATACCGTTAGATTTCAAGTAGATTTCCACACCAAAAAATACGGAGCACTTCCGGTTAGCAATGGGAGGTTTCAACCGCGGCGATACGCTGAGCGGTGGCTGCGGCGTCGTGTATATTGCCACAATACCAAGCAATCCAGTGGCGCCATACCGCTGCCGAACTGTTTTGGATTGGACTTGCCATGTCTTGTGCACTCGAGGGGCTAGGGGATTCGTCTTCTTCTTCGCTCGAGCTCCCTGCTGTCTGGCACTCCCAGCACGCCTAATTAAACATGGTTTGAGTGCTTCGCCCGTTTGTCGGTGACAATATGCTGGCGCCAAGACTACGCTCATAAAGCACCGCATTATAGTTGACGCAAACCAGCGACCGTTATGCCAGCCGCCTTTTCGAATCTCTTCGAAGGAACGGGATGCCATTCGCCGCCAAGTTCAAGAAATGCTCCAAGACGACGTGATACAACCGTCGACGAGCCCGTGGGCATCGCCTGTTGTTCTAGTGGCGAAGAAAGATGGAACCCTACGGTTCTGTGTTGATTACAGGCGTCTAAACAAAGTCAGCTAAAAAGACGTTTATCCTCTGCCACGCATTGATGAATCTCTGGACCGGTTACGCCACGCCACGTACTTCTCGTCACTAGATTTACGCAGTGACTATTGGCAAATTGAGGTGGACGAACGCGACCGGGAAAAGACCGCCTTTATTACACCGGATGGTCTGTACGAATTCCGGGTGCTTCCTTTCGGCCTGTGCTCGGCTCCTGCTACCTTTCAGCGGATGATGGACACCGTGCTTGCTGATCTAAAATGGCAGTCCTGCCTAGTGTACCTAGATGACGTAGTCATCTTCTCCGCCACGTTCGAAGAGCACCTGAGGCGCCTGCGCGCTGTGTTCGCAGCAATTCGGTCGGCCGGTCTTTCCCTCAAGCCCGAAAAGTGTCACTTCGCCTTCCAGGAGCTGAAGTTTCTCGGCCACATAGTGAGCGCTAAGGGAGTCAGCCCTGACCCCGAGAAGACAGCCGCCGTCGCTGCTTTTCCCGTGCCAACCGATAAGCGCAGTGTGCGCCGCTTTCTGGGTCTCTGCGCCTATTATCGGCGTTTTGTGCCGAATTTCTCCCAGATCGCTGAGCCCCTCACCCGCCTCACGAAGGATGCCGAACCGTTCCTCTGGGGCCTGGACAAACAACAGGCCTTCGAAGACCTCCGCACTCGTCTCCAAAGTGCGCCCATCCTTGGCCACTTCGATGAGTCAGCCGACACTGAACTGCACACCGACGCCAGCAACATCGGCCTCGGTGCGGTCCTTGTGCAGTGGCAGGATGGTATCGAACGTGTGATCGCATACGCAAGCCGCAACTTGTCACGTTAGGAGGCGAACTATTCCACTACTGAAAAAGAATGCCTGGCGATTCTGTGGGCAGTGACCAAATTTCGCCCGTATTTATACGGCCGCCCTTTTAGAGTCGTCAGTGATCACCATTCGCTTTGTTGGCTGGCGAACCTCAAAGATCCCTCGGGGCGGCTTGCACGCTGGAGCCTTCGCCTTCAAGAGTTCGATGTCACCATCGTTTATA
Source organism: Amblyomma americanum (assembly GCA_030143305.2). Taxonomy (NCBI): domain Eukaryota; kingdom Metazoa; phylum Arthropoda; class Arachnida; order Ixodida; family Ixodidae; genus Amblyomma; species Amblyomma americanum. Next base: position 7,430 of record JARKHS020032297.1, on the reverse strand, counting down.
AGTCCGGTAGGATGCACAGTGATGCCGACTGTCTGTCTCGTGCTCCTATCGAGGATAACCGAGCTGATCCCGACGATGATTCTATTTTTCTAGGCGCCATCTCCACGTCCGTCCTCACTCAACACCAAAGAGACGACAGTGAACTGCGGCCTGTCATTGAGTATCTTGAAGGAAGCGCTGCGTCGCCCCCGCGAATCTTCTCACGTGGACTGTCGTCATTCTGTTTGCGCGATGGCGTTCTGTATAAGAAAAACTACAATCCGACGGAAGCTGCCTATCTGCTCGTCGTACCTGCGGCCTTGCGCGACGAGGTCCTGCAGGCATGCCATGATGACCCATCTTCTGGTCACCTGGGTTTTTCCCGCACTTTGGCGCGGATACGCCAAAAGTACTACTGGCCCAGGGTTGCTGCAATTGTCCAGCGTTACGTCAGAACTTGCCGCCAGTGCCAACGTCGCAAGACGCCGCCGACTAAGCCAGCCGGATTACTGCAGCCTATTGATACGCCACAAGTCCCCTTCCACCAAGTCGGCATGGACTTACTCGACCCATTTCCGGAGTCCTCGCTGGGTAACCGCTACATTGTGGTCGCCACCGACAACCTCAGCCGGTACTGTGGAACTAATGTTCTCCCTCGTGGTACCGCTGACGAAATTGCGAACTTCTTCGTTCAAAATATTGTGCTTCGTCACGGTGCACCCATCATCGTTGTAACGGACAGGGGAACGGCGTTCACCTCGGCCCTTACGCCGGAAGTTGTGCGCCTGAGCGACACAAGTCACCGCAAAACAACAGCTTACCACCCTCAAACTAACGGACTCACCGAACGGCTCAACAAGACGATCGCCGACATGATTTCCATGTATGTTGATGCAGACCACCACAACTGGGACGCCATACTCCCTTACGCCACATTTGCCTACAACAGTGCTCTACAAGAAACGACACGATTCACACCATTTCTTTTAGTCGCGAAGCCACAACCATGCTGGACGCCATGTTGCTTCAGACTAGTAGTACCTTATCTGTTATGGGTGCTGCCCAATTCGTTCGTCACGCCGAGGCCGCCCGCCAACTCGCCCAACAGCGCATCCGATACCAGCAAGCCCTCAACCTCGCCGCTATAACCTCCGCCACCGAGCTGTTAATTACCAGCCCGGCGAACAAGTCAGGGTTTGGAGCCTAATCCGCATGCGTGGGCGCTCCGAAAAGCTTCTGCGCCGATATTTTGGCCCTTACGAGGTACTCCGCCAAGTCAGTGAGGTGAACTATGAAGTTCTCCCCCAGGGAACAGTTCGCTTCTCTAGACGGCCGACCCCCGAAGTCATCCATGTCGCACGGATGAAGCCTTACCACGCCCGCTAGCACTTCAGGCGTGTCTACACCAGCCGCCGGAACATTCGCCGTCCCTTGCCTTTCTGCTTCTAATTGTTGCGGCACCGAGTCGTTGCCCTTCAGAAAGGGGGAGCAATGCCACAATACCAAGCAATCCAGTGGCACCATACCGCGACCGAACTGTTTTACATGGGACTTGCCAAGCCTTGTGCACTCGAGGGGCTAGGGGATTCTTCTTCTTCCTCGCTCGAGCTCCCTGCTGTCTGGCACTCCCAGCAAGCCTAATTAAACGTGGTTTGAGTGCTTCGCCCGTTTGTCGGTGACAATATGCTGGCGCCAAGATTTCGCTACGCCTGCCTCCAGGAGGAGGAGGTTATGACAGCGGTCCGCTTTCTATACGGCACTTTCGCTCTTACAACGCTACTAGAACTGGTATATATATAGGCGGAACTGGGCTATTTCGTTATACCACAGCAATTAGGTTCGAATGCGCTCTGTAATCAAGAAAAGGGCCCTATCGAGCCTCAAAGGCGAGATATACGAACTAGCACCGTTCCGTCCATGTCGTTACGCAGTAGTAGAACAGGGCAAAAAAGCTGGATAAAAAAATGCACCGGGCCACTGTCTTCACCTCTTCCTCCTGGATACCTGCGTGGCAAGGTCGTGGCGCCTTACATACACACGACTTCGCAGCCACGTCGGCGGCGGCGGCAAGGAAACCTCTTTGATCTGACTCCGCTGTGTATACGGCACTTCTGTAAAAAATACACGAACCGTGGCTCTGGCGCTAGCCAAACGAATCTTGTTCGGGTGGTCCGCAATGGGCAAGAAAAGTGGAGTTGGGGAGATGGCGCGCAAAGAAAGCGAAAACAAGACCGTCGTAATGGATCTGCTTACCACATTCTTGCAAATTCTTTCGTTAAAATTAAAGCAGCGCTAACTTTTAGGACGAATACACAGAAGACATGACAGGACAGCGAATTCAGATTGCTTAAAAATATGGGACGAAATGCGTGCCGCCCTCATTAATCTACCTTAGCTGTCATCGTTGTCATCTTGGCCTTTTCTTTTTGTGGTCTGTCGCAGATGCGCATGCGCTCACGGTTCGTTTTGTCTTATATGTTCTACGAAAAAACGTGTTCAATAAACATAGTTGGAGTCAGCGCCCGTCCTGTCATGTCTTCTGTGTATTCGTCCTAAAAGTTAGCGCTGCTTAAATTTTAACGAAAGAATATGCATAACCAACTAGCCCCGCAACGTGTTTTACTAAGTGAACATTCTTGCAACACATCATTTTTTATTCTTCTCGTAAAAGTTTACTGTCTCTCCACTGTGGTCCGAAAACCAAAATCCTGAAGTTAAAGATCCTGAACAGTGCACAAAGAAGCCACCTGCGGGCAGCTCCACATTGTACAAATAATGTTTGCTATCTCTCTGCCCTAAGGAGTTTTTAGCAAAAATACTCTTGAATATAGTATGCTTAAAATCCGGTGATTACTGTCACTTATTTTTGCAGTCCATAATGGTGGTTTTTAAAGAAAATTTTGAATGGCGTGCTCCTCTCACGCATTTAGTATATTTTTCGAGTACCATTTTCATCTAGTCTATGAGTCCTCAAAGTCGCACTATAAGAGCAAAAGGATTCTCACTAAGGAACACACAAAAACATGATATATATTTTGTGCTCAGTTTTTTATTTTCGTACAAAAACAGAGTTCTTGGATTTTACCTATATACTGCAAGGTAGTTGTGTAAGTTAGCCATTTTTTCTCCGAGACAGCTTTTTTAAGCACTTTACAAAACATTTCTACCAGCACGTCCTCAAAACACTCTGTCCTCAAAACATAATTTAATTTGTGCAATCGAAGTATTCTCATTCCATTGGACCTTTGATAACACTGAATTACACAGACCGCTGTTACAAAGAACACTGCATTATCACAAATGTCCGTTACTGAGCTACATACGTAAATGAAATATGAACATCAGCAGTATTTGAAAGGCTGCTTAAGTATAACATATCAAGCTTATTGAATTGAAAAGAAATTGAAGAGTCCGCGTAAAGTAATAAACAAAATGTGACTAAGATCTCTAGATTGCATTTTACATTTCTCACAAACAGAGGACAATAAACACCATTTGCGGCCACAATTTTGGACAGGTATTAGAGATAGGGACGAACTTGAAATGTGTACCTAAAATTAGTCAAAACGATATATAGCACATTGTGAAATATCATGCAGAGATGACTTCAGCACTTGTTCCCTACACTTCAGGCTAGCTGATGTACTCAGATAAGGTTAACTAAAAAATGTTAGGTACGAGACAACACAATTTTCTTAAACTCAGCGAATCATTCCCTGTAGGCAACTTCAAGATGTAGATCTACAAAAAAAGTAAAAAAATATGAAACAGACATTTTAAAGCAGCACACAAAATCCACACTAAATTATCACAGGTATCCAACCTCCAACTTTGGTGTTTCTTCTTAGAAACACATAGGACAAACTTAACCTTAGAAAAAGTGTAAAATACATTCACTTGAATGCACATTCACATAAAAACATCATAAAACAAAACTTTAGACTCATTATTTGGAGGCCTATGCTCCAGAGGAAGTTTCTGAGCACAGAAACACATATAGCCACCCATTTCAAGGAGACTGTCGCCATTATAAAGTGCAGCACGCATAAGCTTTATGCAAAAAGGAGTACAGAGGCAAGAATAAAAAATTACACGGAAAACACATGCAAACATGGACACTTGCACCTCAATCTAACGAACAATTAATGAATAATGCTCAGACACAAAGAACGAGTCAGTCTGGTATTATCTTAAATGGCGGCACCACAAGCAAAGAAAAAGACATGGGCAAATGACAAAGCAGTAACGGTACAGGCATTCTGTTTGATCAGGAGAATACCATTCATCACCTTCATTTTATGACAAAGTGAAGTGAAATTCCAGGAGAGTTCCCATGGCAACTGATCAGACTAAAAGACTGGTAATTCGGTGAATCAATTAATAATTGAATTTCTGAAGACCTGTGTCTAAGCGTATTTTTGTTCGAAAACTGAAATGTTCATCAAATCTGTAGTCACTATGAAATTTTTTTTCTTACTGCAGGATATGTATAAATGCTAGCAACTGCATCATGTGGCAGAATGGGAAATGTATTACAAAACAAAAAAGGACCCAGTACTGACAGTGTTGCCAGGAAGCTGTCCAAGCAAGATGCAAAAAGAAGAAAGACTATGACTAGCCCAGGTGAGGAGGAGAAAAACGGTGGGGTGATGACTCCCAGGGCCAATACCACGTTGCTGTTCCTGTATGTCATTTTTCTTTCCACGCTGCCACATAATGCAAGTACAGCATTTGTCAAGTTTCTAGCCCAAGGAATTCACTACTGCGGCTTGTTCTGCATCGCTAGCAATCCAGATCTCTTGAAGATACAGAAACTCTTGCCCTGACCACCGCGAATGCTAAAATTTCCATGGACGCTACACAAGCCCTATTACATGTCAAAGAAGCTGAACCATTTGGCTCTTGTTTTATTGTTTTCTTTTTGCTGCACTCAGGCTAACTGTATCATATAACATGTCAACATTGGTAAGATATAGCAGTGTGCTTCATTAGCAGTGTTCCAAACAATACTAAACAACTCGATATGTACAACGCCTACTGGCGGATAGAAGAGGCAGCTGCGAAGGGAAGTTGAACTGGTTTTTAAGAACTGACGAGCTCAAGAGCACCGAAGAATGACTTATTTTGAGCCAAGATTACAAATCACGCTCAAGAAAGCTCAGCATACAGTGTGCCTTCCTTATATTTTCCACAAGGCACACCCAGCAGGCTGCAAACAGCAGAGACCCCACAGAAGTGATGAGGTTTTCACTACAAGGTGCTGGCCAATGAAGTAACACTGCACCTTGAGAGGTGAGGAGGCGTGGTGTAAGTACGTGGTCCTGCGAAATTAAAAATGAAATGACACTTACATTACTAACCCTTATGGAAGAGCAAAGATACTGTCACATTTCATTCTCAGGCACATTGTCACTACAATATCCTAGGGGTGAATTCATGTGGGGGTGGTCGCCCCTCCCCAAGCGAGAAATTTTACATAGAAGAACCAAGTTCAACCCAATTTTTAAATTAATAAAGTCAAAGAAATTCAAGGTTCAAACACGTCGATAAAGGACTTATTTTTAAATATAACGGAGACCAGGCTAATGCATTTGGAGCTACCAACACTGTGCGTAGCTTCCACTTCACTGCCCACCAATATGTGCAGAAGTAGACTTTAGCCACAAGGTTTGTATGAATTTTTTTAATTCATGATTCGTTATTATGGATGAATCATTTTGCGGCAATTATTCTCCCGGAACCAAAGTGTCCACATTAAAGAGGCACAACTGCGCATATGATTTACCCATCAGAGCCACAATTACATTTAATGGGCCGCCACAACTATCCAAAAGATAAAGAAAATAAATGGCCTCTACCAAAGATTTGAAAGCCATACTAGCTGTTGGGGCGAAACATGTTCCAACAGTACGTTTTTAAGCGCAAGTGTCCCCATAAATGGTAAAAGTTCCCTTATACCGTGTAAATAAATGGGCTTAAAGTAAAAAAAAACTGACACACAGTGAGGCCAGTTTAATGGTAGAGTGAAAGCAAATCAGAGGCCAAAAAGGTATAATATAAAAATTGAACACTCCCTCAAATATACATTGTTTGTTGCTCATATGAAGGTTCACAGCAATATTTTCAAGCAAGCGCACAATTTTTCTGCAGTATAAACACTGAATTTAGATGCAAACAGGTAGCTCAACTCTAATGACCTGCCTAGCAGTGATGTACACATCAGCTGTTATAAAAGAAACTACGAAAGGCTATAATCTGCACGAAGTATAAGGTTTAAAATTTAGTACTTAATTACTCACAGAGAAATACAGGCACTCACCTTGCGAATCCGGACAAAAATGATTAAACATTTTATAGGATTATGCGCCGGCGCTCAAGCGCTGGCGCATAATCATATAAAACGACCCATATACTAGGAACAGGTCCTTATTAATATTTTGACCTATTCCGCAGCACAATGCTCCAGCGCTCTAGACAAGCCTGCCCACGTCTTCATCGTACGACGCTATTTAAGACGAAAAACCACTTAACTTGACACCGAGACGGATGGGAAACGGCAGGGCTTCAAGGACATCCTCTCGGGCAACCGTATGGAGGTAGAAATTTATCTCTCGCTGGTCACGGGCGCCGCAAAGCCAACGCTTGTCTGGATCCGCTCACAGCGGCGCCAAATCGCCATTAACAGACCAAGAGAAGCGCAAGCGGCACAAGCTGAGCCGTCGTTTGCGATATCCACTCCAGTGAACTCGGTTAAGTAGACGTCTCTCCCTTCTCTGTCGCACATCGAAAAGCAGCAGCGGCAAACGCACAGTCGCCGCTCACGATATCCGTTCCAAGAGAGGCTCCAGACAACCCGCCGTGCTCCATTCTGCAGCGCAACTCGAGATGGCCCCGCTGTCGCTGCTAGGCCTAGCGCCTACGCCGCTTCGGTCACAGCGTCCGCACTCACGAGTCACGACTCTCTCGCCGTGTTCTGATTCTTGGCGCCGCCTGCTGTCGATTGCATCTCCACCGAAACCAAAACTTGCTGCTTCATTCGGGAACTAAGCGAAACAGATATGAGTACACAGCTCCACTGGCGCGTTATATTGAACAGCGGTAGCAATTCGACCTACCTCAGTCTCAGTTGCCGTGCGGTGTTTTTTTTTCTACACCGTTCGGAAAGTTCTGAATGACGATAACCACTCCGCTAGAGACTGTGGATGAAAGATTGCGGACCTCATTAGCACGCCGTCAGTTCTAGCTGGTGTTACTTTGGTGTTTATGATATCATGTTCTCCGTTTTACCGGTGTTCGCGTTTGGCAATGCGTAGTTTTAAAGCGGACGAACACCGATAAACCTCCCATCTCGTGACATTCGTGTTTAGTGTGTACGATATACGGAAGCTTCAAAAACGGGTTCACCGGCGGAAATCTGCGACAAGAGCAGAAAGACGTTCAGGCGTTGTTTC
>JARKHS020032296.1:0-23098 GCA_030143305.2 Amblyomma americanum | reverse complement strand
CATCTCGCATGTATCACGGGAGCCTAGTGTAGCTCCCGCTACAAAAAGAAAGATGTGCCGTAGTGGAGGGCTCCGGAATAATTTCGACCTCCTGGGGATCTTTAAAGTGCACTGACATCGCACAAAGCCGGAGTACCCGAGTTCGAACCCGACCGCGGCGGCCGAGCTTCGATGGAGGCGAAACGCAAAAGGCGCCCGTGTGCTGTGCGACGCAAGTGCACGTTAAAGATCACCAGATGGTCGAAATTTCCGGAGCCCTTCACTGCGGCGTCTCTCATAGCCTGAGTCTCTTTGAGACGTTAAACCCCATGAACTAAACTGACTCTTATAGTGTTTCCATCGCTCGCATTGAGTAGTCAAAACTGCCGTAGAAAACAAATGGAGAACGCTTTTTGACGATAGCAAAAAGTTAATACCCCAGAATTTCAAGTCTGTCGACGGGGTATCTGCAGATATATTGTTATGGTGAAAACTTACAATATATGAAAGATGCGGATATATTGATTGTTATAGTGAAAACTTACAGTATATGAAAAAATTGTGATCATAAGTTCTTTACCGTTCAAAAATGATTTTGTCCAGAATTTTTGGGTTGGACTTAATTCTTCTATGCGAGTTTTTCTGGACAACGCAGCCAATCATACCAGGCCACCTGTCGAGGTAGTTTTCACCTCCATCTTCATTCCTAACATCTCTCACGCCGCGGTTCAGGTGTCCACCGAGAAGGGAGCGAGTTACTGCGCCTTTCTCCGAAACCTCAAACTTCTTGTTCTTCTTCTAACATGAAACCTCGAACAAATCAACGTGAACTCCTGTTGGGCCTGAAGTTTCTCGTGGTATATTATTTATACTTAGAAGGATCGCACAGCTAGCGGAGTTTATTGCCGCTTTAAAATATGTGGCAGTAAAGCCGCGGAATTACAGGTAGCATTTTGAAAGATTTCCCCTCAGGACCAGTCCAGATGCGGACGCCTTTGAAGGAAACAGGCCGGCGGTTAAGAGCTGTTGGTCAGATTTTCAGCTGTTCAAACCACGCCTGCGACGCTGATTGCAGCTGTACTTCAGTTGCGGGGTTCGATCCCCAGTGCCGCCGGGGAGCTTTCGAATGAGTTAGTGATAACGATGAAAAAGAATGAATGTCTCACTTGTCTCAAATTGTTTCCGACCACTGGAAACACTAATGTCTAATCTAAATGCATAGTGGTTATGGCGCTCGGTTAACTGTTCCGGAGTTCCCGGGTTCGAGCCCGATCGCGGCGGCGGCATTTTTATGCCGTTCATTGCCGCCAGGGCCTGGAGCTGAGGCAGCGTTCATGCACTTTAATCAACCCAGTCGTACGCTCCGCATTGCGCCTTCTGTGATGAACTGGCTAACTTTATACCACATGTTATGGGTATGCTAGAACAATCATGATATTGCGAGAATCCATAACCCAACAACTGATAATAATAATTGGTTTTTGGGGAAAGGAAATGGCGCAGTATCTGTCTCATATATCTTCGTTCACCCAACAACTGAGGACTTGGGAAGTGGCGGTGTCCACCTCACATTCGGAAGACCAGCTTTCGCTAGTGATCGGGGCAGGAGCGGTGGCATAACCCAATCGGCTTCTGGAATGAGGATCCAGCCAACTGCGATTTCTTCTATGCATTAAACGTTTTCTCACTTCTAGTGCAATAATAATAATAATAATTGGTTTTTGAGGAAAGGAAATGGCGCAGTATCTGTCTCATATATCGTTGGACACCTGAACCGCGCCATAAGGGAAGGGGAAATGAGGGAGTGAAAGAAGAAAGGAAGAAATAGGTGCCGTAGTGGAGGGCTCCGGGATAATTTCGACCACCTGGGGATCTTTAACGTGCACTGACATCGCACAGCACACGGGCGCCTTAGCGTTTTTCCTCCATAAAAACGTAGCCGCCGCGGTCGGGTTCGAACCCGGGAACTCCGGATCAGTAGTCGAGCGCCCTAACCACTGAGCCACTGCGGCGGGTCAAACACTTCGAGTGCAACGAATCTCGATCCGCGGTACATTCCTCGAATGCACTGCACTTCATGTGCAAGGCGCTCTTGAAAAGTCACGTTTGAACAACTGGCGAAACGTGAATATGTACCACGCCGGCTCAGGCGCTTGTCTACGGAGCCGGAGTACACCCGGGTTCGAACCCGACCGCGGCGGCCGCGTTACGATGGAGGCGAAACGCAAAGGCGCCCGTGTGCTGTGCGATGTCAGTCACGTTAAAGATCCCCAGGTGGTAGAAATTATTTCGGAGCCCTCCACTACGGCACCTCTTTCTTCTTTCACTCCATCCTTTATCCCTTCCCTTACGGCGTGGTTCAGGTGTCCAACGATATATGAGACAGATACTGCGCCATTTCCTTTCCCTCAAAACCAACTATTATTATTATTATTATTATTATTATTATTATTATTAGATGTTAGACAGATACTGCGCCATATCTTTTCCCCCCAAATCAATTTTCAATTGTTGTAGAGAAAACTTACAGGACAGATCTGCGGGTATATTGACTTATAGTGAAAACTTAAAATATCGGTTAAAACTGTGCTCAGAAATTCTTTCCCGTTCAAAAATAATTTTGTGAAGAATTGTTGGGTATGAACTTAATTGTTTTACCCGTGTTTTTCTGGTCAACGCAGCCAATCATACCAGACCACCTGTCGAGGTAGTTTTCACCTCCATCTTCATTCCTAACATCCCTCACGCTGTTTGACGAGTGGCAGACGGGTTTCCGTGGGATGCGGTGCACGGCTGATTCTATATCGGACGTTGTTACAGCGCTGGAGCATGCCAGGGCAGCAGGCCAGGTTGCGCTGCTGCTACTACTGGACGTCTCGGGCGCTTTTGACAACGTTCACCGCTCCCCAATTCTCGCGGTGCATGCTTGAGGGGGCTGGTGTGAGCGGGCGCCTTTTGCGATACGTTCATGGCTTCCTGAGCGGGCGCACCATGCGCGTACGTGTAGGGGGTAAGCTCTCCAAGCCTCGCCCGGTCGACATGGGCGTGCCCCAGGGCTCTGTCCTATCACCATTTCTGTTTTATGTGGCCATGTCGGTGGTGCCAGCCTCCCTCCCCAAGAGCGGCCGACACCATGTGTACATGTCCATATATGCAGACGACATAGCTCTGTGGTGTCGGGGACCACCGGGCGAGGCGTTTCGCGTGCGGGGGTGCCTTCAGGGAGCCCTGACCGCAATCGATGCCAGCTTGCGCGGCCTTGGTCTGTCGCTGAGCGCGGACAAATCGGTGGCCATGGCCTGCGTTTCGCGCTCGCGCGCGCACCTTGCGCCACTGTCACTGGACGGGACTCCGATTCCTTGGCGTAAATCGGTGCGTTACCTTGGCCTGGACATCGACTGGCGCCTTTCCTTCCGCCCCGCGGCGACCAAGGCCTGTCTGCAGATGAAGAGGATCACCGCCGCCGTGCACAAGCTCGCCGCTCGAGGCCAGGGCATCTCCCAGCAAGCCGCGCTGGGTCTATACAATGCCGCAGCTTTGGGGGCGGTGCTCTATGCGCTGCCGCTCGTCACGGTGCGCAAGCCGTGCTGGAAGAAACTCGAGCTTCAGCACCGAAAGTCCCTGCGCGTGTGCCTAGGCCTGCCCAAAAACTCGCAGTGCGCCGCAACATTTACCGAGGCAGGAGCGTGGCCACTTGAGCTCCAAGCAGCGCGCAGGGCATTGAATCACATCGACCGGCTTCACCGCGCACTGGACGGCGGCTCGCTGCTGCAGCGTATGCGCTCGCACCCGCGCTCACGAAGGGGCGCGGCACTGCTCGAGTATGAGCAATTGACACAAGGCCCACCCCCCTACGGCTCTTGCGCGCCCTGGCCTGCTCCCTCGGAGGTACAGCGAGAGATCGTCGGCATTGCGGGAAAGCGGAGCACACCCCTCTGTGCTGTGCAGCAGCTGGCCAGAGCCGTCATACACGAGGAGCTCCAGGACCATCTCCTCGTGTACACCGACGGCTCAGTGGCCCGCGACAGCGGCTCCCTTGCTGCGGCGGCCACCATCCCCGCCCTGCGACTGCACAGCCAGCAACACGCAGCCTTCCTGGGCTCCTCCACCACGGCGGAGTTGATGGGGATCCGGATCGGGCTGGACCTGCTGCTCACCCTCGGCCCTCCGCCGCCCAGGAGTGCTCAGCTGAGCGACTCCCGCGCCGCCCTCAGCCGCCTGCAATCTAACGGCCGCGGTACCCCACTAGTGCGGGAAATTCGCTCGCGCATCGAGCGCCTCGCACAGAGAGGTTGTGTCGTGCGTGCACAGTGGGTGCCCGGTCACTGCGGCATCGCCGGCAACGAAGAAGCTGACGACCTCGCGACCACTGCACACCAACTACCTGCCAGCGATCTGCCCCTTGCGCTGGAGGACGTGCGTGCGGCCATCCACGACCATCTCCGAAAGCAGCACCCCGACCCACGCATCGCGGGAGGTGAGCGCATCGACAGTGTCACCGGCTGTCGCGCACTTACACGGTCACAACGTGCAATGATCCTCCGCGCGCGCATTGGCTGCGTGTGGCCCGGGGAACGACGGGTGCGTCACGGAATCGCGACGAGTGATGTGTGTGACGGATGCGGTGCAGTGGAAACACTAGAACACATGCTCCTTCGCTGTTCCGCGTTCGCCGATGCTTGTCGCGATATGCTCGCGGCCTATAGGGCGCAGGGCATACTACCATACTCCATCAAGACACTATTGTGGCCGCAGGGCAGTGCGCGTACTCATGAGCGAACTTTGGTGAGCCTCTGTGCATTCCTCGAACACACGGGCTTGACGTCCCGTCTGTTCTCCGTCAGGTAGTTACACGCAGTGACCGAACGCTCCGCGAGTTCTACCTTGAACGATTAATAACTGGACGCCCCACTCCAGTTGTAACCAACACACTGCTGTGCGCGTGTGTGATTTAATTCCTCTAAAATGAACTAACCATGCGCACAACCTGGACACATTTATTATTGTGTAAATAGTTTGAACATATTACTTCCCCCCTATCCTCTATTCCTGTCCCCTCACCTCTTTCATTTCATTTCTCCATTCTGCCTGCTGTCCTTTATTTCCGCTGCCCCAGCTCAGGTGCTTCAGTATCGATGGCAGATGCCGGGGCTAGCAAAAATCTTTTCCTTCCTTTTACTATTATTTTTAATAAAACCACTACCACCACCCCATCCCTCACGCCGCGGTTCAGGTGTCCACCGAGAAGGGAGAGAGTTACTGCGCCTTTCTCCGAAACCTCAAACTTCTTTGTCCTACTTCTAACTTGAAACTTCGAACAAATCCACGTGAACTCTTTTTGGGCCTGAAGTTTCTCGTGGTATATGATTTATAATTAGAAGGATCGCGCAGCTAGCGGAGTTTATTGCCGCTTTAAAATATGTGGCAGTAATGCTGCGGAATTACAGGTAACATTTTGAAAGATTTCCCCTCAGGTCCAGTCCAGGTCCAGACGCCTTTGAAGGAAACAGGCCGGCGGTTAAGAGCAGCTGTTCAGACTTTCAGCTGTTAAGACTTTGGCACAGAACGCTGATTGCAGCTGTACTTGAGCTGCGGGGTAGCTTGCGAATGAGTTAGTGATAACGGTGAAAAAGAATGAATGTCTGACTTGTCTAAAGAGATAGTGGTTATGGCGCTCGGCTACTGATCCGGAGTTCCCGGGTTCGAACCCGATCGCGGCAGCTGCCAAGTGCCATCGGCCAGCTCCGCGGCGGTAACATCCGTGCCGGTGACTGTGTACTGCATCTTTAAATGCAGGGAAGCGCCGTCGAGGCGAAGCGGGCGTCGCCGCCGCAAGTGGGAGCAGAGCACGCACTAGGCGTGCTGAGCCGTTAGGCCTAGCTCCCGCGGTCGGGCGTTGCCGCAAATCGGCCGTAAAGTTGAAGACACTCGCCTGAAAGTAGTTAAAAGTCCCACAGGTGACGCCGGATGGGTGGCGGGCCGTCCTGTGAAAAATTGGTGGCTGTAAATAGCCGGAAACTGGTGAAATCGCCGGAAAATCGCAGACCCTACGGGAAACGCGATGGCTAGCTCCCTCTTCACAATTTGGCAATGGAACTGCAGGGGCTTCAAGGCGAAGCGGCGAGCCTTGGAGCACACCCTGCAGGCCCAGCCGCACACCCCCCACATCATCGCACTTCAGGAAACATACATGGACACGAAACTTACCAGCTACGCCGCATATAACCAACAAACGACACCAGACCAACGGCCCAACACCGCCATCCTGGTCCACCGAAATTTAGCAGCTAATCATATAGACCTTAGTTACCCCGAGGTTCCGCACACTTTCGTACAGGTCCTACCGAACAGTCGCTCACAAGCCCCGCTCCACATCCTTAACGTCTACAGCCCCCCTAGCGACAAAAGCACACGAGTGGCAACCCTCGTTCGTAAGGCCTGCGCGACTGCACAAACAGGGATGCTACTCATCTTAGGTGACTTCAACGCGCCGCATACCGAGTGGGGCTACCCCCGCAAAGCATGCGGTCGTAAGGGAGCCAAAGTGTGGGAGACAGCCCAAACCCTGGGCCTGACACTACTCCTAGACCCCGACAGGCCTACTCGCATTGGAAACAGTGTCACACAGGACAGCTGCCCCGATCTCACTTTCGCCCGCAACATCCCAGACGCACGCTGGGAAAACCTCGGCATGAACATAGGTAGCGACCATTATGTTCTCAGCACAACCTTCACGGCTACACACAGCAAAGCCCCCAACCGAACAATCAGGCACACTAACTGGGACGCCTTCCGATACGTGCGCGCCAAACGCACTTCGGCCCCCATAGACGACCTGGACGCATGGGCAAACGCACTTCTCGAAGACACCGCCAATGCCACCTCCACGACTACCCAGAACGAGGATGGCCCCTCTCCCGACGCCAAACTAATACACATGTGGGAGGCCCAGCGCAGTCTTAGGGCTCGCTGGCTCCGCCAAAAGCACAATCGACCCCTCAAGCTCCGTCTCGTTCGCCTCGAGCGAGAGATCGAAGCTTACTCCGTCAAACTGAGTCAGGAGCAATGGCATCAAACCTGCGACCGTCTTAAAGGCCAGTTAGGATACAAAAACTCGTGGTTCTTGCTCAGACATTTACTGGACCCAACTCACACCAAATCCACATCTCACAAGAACCTCACCCGTGTCATACACGCTTTTCAGGGAACAAATGAGGAACTCCTCGCTACCCTGAAAGACAAATACATCAATACTTCCACTGAAATTCCCATCCCTTCAGGATACACGGGTGCTCAGAACACCAACATGGACGCCGACATCACGGCAGGAGAAGTCCGCGCCGCCCTCAACCAGATTAAAACCACCGCGGCCGCTGGCGACGACCACATAACCAACAAGATGCTTCGTAACCTCGAAGATCAGTCCGTCGAAGCACTCACGGACCTCTTCAACCAACATTGGCATGAGGGTCGCCTTCCAGACACTTGGAAGCATGCCAAAGTGATTTTCATACCTAAGCCAGGCAAACGACTCGAGCTGGGCAACCTTCGGCCCATCTCGCTCACGTCCTGCCTGGGAAAGGTCATGGAACACGTCATACTCAATAGACTCCACACTCACGTAGACCAAGAGGACCTTTTCCCCCCCACTATGATCGGCTTCAGAACCGGCCTCTCCACTCAAGACATTATGTGGCAAATCCAACACGACATCCTCGATCCGAGACCCATCCGAGCTACACGAACCATCCTAAGCCTAGATGTCAGCAAGGCTTTCGACAACGTGTCACATGCTTCCATCCTGGCAAACCTCTCACAAATGAATGTAGGCACTCGCACTTACAACTACATCGCCGACTTTCTTCATAACCGTACAGCAGAACTTCATATTGCAGACCTCCACAGTGAGAAGATCACACTAGGCACCCGAGGAACACCACAAGGAGCAGTCCTATCTCCGTTCCTTTTCAACACTACAATGAGAGGCCTCCCTCTGCTCCTGGAAAAGATACCTCACATTAAACACTCAATATATGCCGACGACATTACCCTGTGGACCAACTCTGGCTCTGACGGGGAAATCCAAAACTCCCTCCAAACAGCAATCGATAAAGTACACTCCTTTGTACAGGCGAACGGGCTCACATGCTCCTCCACGAAGTCCGAATTACTCGTCATCAGGGACAGACGAGCTCGCCTGCCTGTCCCCGACCCGCAAGAACCTATTGTGCTTCAAGTCGACACACATCCCATACCTCCGGTCCGCACTATTCGCGTTCTGGGTATGTTAATACAGAACAACACGCAAAACTCGGAGGCCATTCAGCGCCTCCGCACCACAGCCAACCAGATCAACGGCCTTATCCGCCGCATCAGCACCCGCCGCAGAGGTATGAAGGAGGATGACCTCTGTCGGCTCACGCAAGCTTTCCTCATTAGCAGGATAGTCTACTCCTACCCCTACTATCACCTCCGCCGGAAGGACGAGGAAGCTGTGAACAGCATTATACGTTCAGCTTACAAAGCGGCACTGGGGCTACCTCAGTACGCCAGCACACAGCACCTCCTCCAACTCGGCATCTACAACACGCTCACAGAACTCATAGAGGCACACAAGACCGCCCAAATCCACCGCCTCTCCCGCACTAAACACGGGCGGCTCATACTTGACCGTCTCAACATCAACCCCATAGGCGACGTCCACCCCACGACGCCCATTCCGATAGGGGTCTATAGCCGCCTAGTTATAAAACCAATCTCCAAAAACATGCTACCTGGCCGCCATGATACGCGCCGTCAGCTGAAAGCCCAAGCACTAGATGCCACATACCTTGCCGACGAACACGCAATATACGTAGATGCTGCACGGCAAAGTGCAAACACATACGTGGCTTGTGCAGCCACGCCACAGTCTACTCTCGTCACCGCCGCCACAGTAGTAGCTCACTCTCCGACAGCGGCAGAAGAAACCGCCATCGCGCTGGCCATCGCTGACCCACGTACGCGCACAGTCCTCAGCGACTCCAAAAGAGCAATACAAAATTACTCGGCAGGTTTTATCTGCCACCCCGCTGCACGCATCCTTCGCGGCTGCACTCCCGACCATAAGATCAACCTGGTCTGGGTACCCGCCCACGCGGGAAACTCTGGAAACGAAGGGGTCGACCGACTAGCCCGAGGACTAACCAACCGGGCGGCCGGCCCCACGGACCCAGACGCTCTTGCCGAGGCTCCCCAGACCTTTGCCGAAATTACCAACCTCTACAGAGAGATGAGACGCCAGTTCCCGCCTCCACACCCCGACTTGAACCGAGCGCAAGCCACCTTGCTCCGCAGGTTGCAGACACACTCTATCCTTAGCCATTCTAGACTTTCACTCATCACAGACGGGGAATACGACCCCGTCTGCCAAAATTGTTACCAGGGAGAAATCGCCACCCAGGCTCACATCCTCTGGGGTTGCGCGGGAAATCCGCCCCCTCGAACCTTACTGCCAGCTCCCTCCGAAGATGGATGGAACGAACTCCTCAAAAGGCCAGACAAGAGCATCCAACTGGCACTCATTTCGTGGGCCCAGGAAGTCGCCCCCACCTGGGGGCCACACCAAGCCCACCTGCCCTAAATCCCGCCAATCTATGGCAATAAAGTTGTTTCTCTCTCTCTTATGCCGTTCATTGCCGTCAGGGCCTGGAGCTGAGGCAGCGTTCATGCACTTTTATCAACCCAGTCGTACGCTCCGCATTGCGCCTTCTGTGATGAACTGGCTAACTTATACCACATGTTATGGGTATGCTAGAACAATCATGATATTGCGAGAATCCATAACCCAACAACTGAGGACTTGGGAAGTGGCGGTGTCCACCTCACATTCGGAAGACGCTTTCGCTGGTGATCCGGGCAAGAGCGGTGGCATAACCCAATCGGCTTCTGGAATGAGGATCCAGCCAACTGCGATTTCTTCTATGCATTAAACGTTTTCTCACTTCTAGTGCAAAAATAATAGTAATTGGTTTTTTTTGGGAAAGGAAATGGCGCAGTATCTGTCTCATATATCGTTGGGCACCTGAACCGCGCCGAAAGGGAAGGGTAAAGGAGGGAGTGAAAGAAGAAAGGAAGTCACTTCATAGTGCAACGAATCGCGATCCGCGGTACATTCCTCGAATGCGCTGCGCTTCATGTGCAAGGCGCTCTTGAAACGTCACGTTTGAACAACTGGCCAAACGTGAATATGTACCACGCTGGCTCAGTGGTTAAGGCGCTTGTCTACAGAGCCGGAGTACGCCCGGGTTCGAACCCGACCGCGGCGGCCGCGTTACGATGGAGGCGAAACGTAAAGGCGACCGTGTGCTGTGCGATGTCAGTCACGTTAAAGATCCCCAGGTGGTAGAAATTATTCCGGAACCCTCCACTACGGCACCTCTTTCTTCTTTCACTCCCTCCTTTATCCCTTCCCTTACGGCGCGGTTCAGGTGTCCAACGATATATGAGACAGATACTGCGCCATTTCTTTTCCCCCCAAACCAATTTTCAATCGTTGTAGAGAAAACTTACATGACAGATCTGCGGGTATATTGATTGTTATAGTGAAAACTTACAATATCGGATAAAACTGTGCTCAGAAATTCTTTCCCGTTCAAAAATAATTTTGTGCAGAATTGTTGGGTATGAACTTAATTGTTTTACCCGTGTTTTTCTGGTCAACGCAGCCAATCATACCAGGCCACCTGTCGAGGTAGTTTTCACCTCCATCTTCATTCCTAACATCCCTCACGCTGTTTGACGAGCGGCAGACGGGTTTCCGTGGGATGCGGTGCACGGCTGATTCTATATCGGACGTTGTTACAGCGCTGGAGCATGCCAGGGCAGCAGGCCAGTTGCGCTGCTGCTACTACTGGCCGTCTCGGGCGCTTTTTACAACGTTCACCGCGCACCAATTCTCGCGGTGCTTGAGGGGGCTGGTGTGAACGGGCGCCTTTTGCGATACGTTCATGGCTTCCTGAGCGGGCGCACCATGCGCGTACGAGTGGGGGGTAAGCTCTCCAAGCCTCGCCCGGTCGACATGGGCGTGCCGCAGGGCTCTGTCCTATCACCATTTCTGTTTAATGTGGTCATGTCGGTGCTGCCGGCCTCCCTCCCCACGAGCGGGCGACACCATGTGTACATGTCCATATATGCAGACGACATAGCTCTGTGGTGCCGGGGACCACCGGGCGAGGCGTTTCGCGTGCGGGGGTGCCTTCAGGGAGCCCTGACCGCAATCGATGCCAGCTTGCGCGGCCTTGGTCTGTCGCTGAGCGCGGACAAATCGGTGGCCATGGCCTGCGTTTCGCGCTCGCGCGCGCACCTTGCGCCACTGTCAGTGGACGGGACTCCGATTCCTTGGCGTAAATCGGTGCGGTACCTCGGCCTGGACATCGACTGGCGCCTTTCCTTCCGCCCCGCGGCGGCCAAGGCCTGTCTGCAGATGAAGAGGATCACCGCCGCCGTGCACAAGCTCACCGCTCGAGGCCAGGGCATCTCCCAGCAAGCCGCGCTGGGTCTATACAATGCCGCAGCTTTGGGGGCGGTGCTCTATGCGCTGCCGCTCGTCACGGTGCGCAAGCCGTGCTGGAAGAAACTCGAGCTTCAGCACCGCAAGTCCCTGCGCGTGTGCCTAGGCCTGCCCAAAAACTCGCAGTGCGCCGCAACATTGACCGAGGCAGGAGCGTGGCCCCTTGAGCTCCAAGCAGCGCGCAGGGCCTTGAATCACATCGACCGGCTTCACCGCGCACCGGACGGCGGCTCGCTGCTGCAGCGTATGCGCTTGCACCCGCGCTCACGAATGGGCGCGGCGCTGCTCGAGTATGAGCAATTGACCCAAGGCCCACCCCCCTACGGCTCCTGCGCGCCCTGGCCTGCTGCCTCGGAGGTACAGCGAGAGATCGTCGGCATTGCGGGAAAGCGGAGCACACCCCTCTGTGCTGTGCAGCAGCTGGCCAGAGCCGTCATACACGAGGAGCTCCAGGACCATCTCCTCGTGTACACCGACGGCTCAGTGGCCCGCGACAGCTGCTCCCTTGCTGCGGCGGCCACCATCCCCGCCCTGCGACTGCACAGCCAGCAACACGCAGCCTTCCTGGGCTCCTCCACCACGGCGGAGTTGATGGGGATCCGGCTCGGGCTGGACCTGCTGCTCACCCTCGGCCCTCCGCCGCCCAGGAGTGCTCTGCTGTGCGACTCCCGCGCCGCCCTCAGCCGCCTGCAATCTAACGGCCGCGGTACCCCACTAGTGCGGGAAATTCGCTCGCGCATCGAGCGCCTCGCGCAGAGAGGTTGTGTCGTGCGTGCACAGTGGGTGCCCGGTCACTGCGGCATCGCCGGCAACGAAGAAGCTGACGACCTCGCGACCGCTGCACACCAACTACCTGCCAGCGATCTGCCCCTTGCGCTGGAGGACGTGCGTGCGGCCATCCACGACCATCTCCGAAAGCAGCACCCCGACCCACGCATCGCGGGAGGTGAGCGCATCGACAGTGTCACCGGCTGTCGCGCACTTACACGGTCACAACGTGCAATGATCCTCCGCGCGCGCATTGGCTGCGTGTGGCCCGGGGAACGACGGGTGCGTCACGGAATCGCGACGAGTGATGTGTGTGACGGATGCGGTGCAGTGGAAACACTAGAACACCTGCTCCTTCGCTGTTCCGCGTTCGCCGATGCTCGTCGCGATATGCTCGCGGCCTATAGGGCGCAGGGCATACTACCAGACTCCATCAAGACGCTACTGTGGCCGCAGGGCAGTGCGCGCACTCGTGAGCGAACTTTGGTGAGCCTCTGTGCATTCCTCGAACACACGGGCTTGACGTCCCGTCTGTTCTCCGTCAGGTAGTTACACGCAGTGACCGAACGCTCCGCGAGTTCTACCTTGAACGATTAATAACTGGACGCCCCACTCCAGTTGTAACCAACACAGTGCTGTGCGCGTGTGTGATTTAATTCCTCTAAAATGAACTAACCACGCGCACAACCTGGACACATTTCTTATTGTGTAAATAGTTTGTACATATTACTTCTCCCCCTATCCTCTATTCCTGTCCCCTCACCTCTTTCATTTCATTTCTCCATTCTGCCTGCTGTCCTTTATTTCCGCTGCCCCAGCTCAGGTGCTTCAGTATCGATGGCAGATGCCGGGGCTAGCAAAAATCTTTTCCTTCCTTTTACTATTATTTTTAATAAAACCACTACCACCACCCCATCCCTCACGCCGCGGTTCAGGTGTCCACCGAGAAGGGAGAGAGTTACTGCGCCTTTCTCCGAAACCTCAAACTTCTTTGTCCTACTTCTAACATGAAACCTCGAACAAATCAACGTGAACTCTTTTTGGGCCTGAAGTTTCTCGTGGTATATGATTTATAATTAGAAGGATCGCGCAGCTAGCGGAGTTTATTGCCGCTTTAAAATATGTGGCAGTAATGCCGCGGAATTACAGGTAGCATTTTGAAAGATTTCCCCTCAGGTCCAGTCCAGGTCCAGACGCCTTTGAAGGAAACAGGCCGGCGGTTAAGAGCTGTTGTTCAGATTTTCAGCTGTTAAAACTTTGGCACAGAACGCTGATTGCAGCTGTACTTGAGCTGCGGGGTTCGATCCCAGTGCCGCCGGGGAGCTTTCGAATGAGTTAGTGATAACGATGAAAAAGAATGAATGTCTCACTTGTCTAAAGAGATAGTGGTTATGGCGCTCGGCTAACTGATCCGGAGTTCCCGGGTTCGAGCCCGATCGCGGCGGCTGCGTTTTTATGCCGTTCATTGCCGTCAGGGCCTGGAGCTGAGTAAGCGTTCATGCACTTTTATCAACCCATTCGTACGCTCCGCATTGCGCCTTCTGTGATGAACTGGCAAACTTATACCACATGTTATGGGTATGCTAGAACAATCATGATATTGCGAGAATCCATAACCCAACAACTGAGGACTTGGGAAGTGGCGGTGTCCACCTCACATTCGGAAGACTTGCTTTCGCTGGTGATCCGGGCAAGAGCGGTGGCATAACCCAATCGGCTTCTGGAATGAGGATCCAGCCAACTGCGATTTCTTCTATGCATTAAACGTTTTCTCACTTCTAGTCCAATAATAATAATAATTGTTTTTTTGGGGGGAAAGGAAATGGCGCAGTATCTGTCTCAATATATCGTTGGACACCTGAACCGCGCCGTAAGGGAAGGGTAAAGGAGGGAGTGAAAGAAGAAAGGAAGTCACTTCATAGTGCAACGAATCGCGATCCGCGGTACATTCCTCGAATGCGCTGCGCTTCATGTGCAAGGCGCTCTTGAAATGTCACGTTTGAACAACTGGCCAAACGTGAATATGTACCACGCTGGCTCAGTGGTTAAGGCGCTTGTCTACAGAGCCGGAGTACGCCCGGGTTCGAACCCGACCGCGGCGGCCGCGTTACGATGGAGGCGAAACGTAAAGGCGACCGTGTGCTGTGCGATGTCAGTCACGTTAAAGATCCCCAGGTGGTAGAAATTATTCCGGAACCCTCCACTACGGCACCTCTTTCTTCTTTCACTCCCTCCTTTATCCCTTCCCTTACGGCGCGGTTCAGGTGTCCAACGATATATGAGACAGATACTGCGCCATTTCTTTTCCCCCCAAACCAATTTTCAATTGTTGTAGAGAAAACTTACATGACAGATCTGCGGGTATATTGATTGTTATAGTGAAAACTTAAAATATCGGATAAAACTGTGCTCAGAAATTCTTTCCCGTTCAAAAATAATTTTGTGCAGAACTGTTGGGTATGAACTTAATTGTTTTACCCGTGTTTTTCTGGTCAACGCAGCCAATCATACCAGGCCACCTGTCGAGGTAGTTTTCACCTCCATCTTCATTCCTAACATCCCTCACGCTGTTTGACGAGCGGCAGACGGGTTACCGTGGGATGCGGTGCACGGCTGATTCTATATCGGACGTTGTTACAGCGCTGGAGCATGCCAGGGCAGCAGGCCAGTTGCGCTGCTGCTACTACTGGCCGTCTCGGGCGCTTTTTACAACGTTCACCCGCACCAATTCTCGCGGTGCTTGAGGGGGCTGGTGTGAACGGGCGCCTTTTGCGATACGTTCATGGCTTCCTGAGCGGGCGCACCATGCGCGTACGAGTGGGGGGTAAGGTCTCCAAGCCTCGCCCGGTCGACATGGGCGTGCCGCAGGGCTCTGTCCTGCCACCATTTCTGTTTAATGTGGCTCATGTCGGTGCTGCCGGCCTCCCTCCCCACGAGCGGGCGACACCATGTGTACATGTCCATATATGCAGACGACATAGCTCTGTGGTGCCGGGGACCACCGGGCGAGGCGTTTCGCGTGCGGGGGTGCCTTCAGGGAGCCCTGACCGCAATCGACGCCAGCTTGCGCGGCCTTGGTCTGTCGCTGAGCGCGGACAAATCGGTGGCCATGGCCTGCGTTTCGCGCTCGCGCGCGCACCTTGCGCCACTGTCAGTGGACGGGACTCCGATTCCTTGGCGTAAATCGGTGCGGTACCTCGGCCTGGACATCGACTGGCGGCTTTCCTTCCGCCCCGCGGCGGCCAAGGCCTGTCTGCAGATGAAGAGGATCACCGCCGCCGTGCACAAGCTCACCGCTCGAGGCCAGGGCATCTCCCAGCAAGCCGCGCTGGGTCTATACAATGCCGCAGCTTTGGGGGCGGTGCTCTATGCGCTGCCGCTCGTCACGGTGCGCAAGCCATGCTGGAGAACTCGAGCTTCAGCACCGCAAGTCCCTGCGCGTGTGCCTAGGCCTGCCCAAAAACTCGCAGTGCGCCGCAACATTGACCGAGGCAGGAGCGTGGCCCCTTGAGCTCTAACGCAGCGCGCAGGGCCTTGAATCACATCGACCGGCTTCACCGCGCACCGGACGGCGGCTCGCTGCTGCAGCGTATGCACTTGCACCCGCGCTCACGAATGGGCGCGGCGCTGCTCGAGTATGAGCAATTGACACAAGGCCCACCCCCCTACGGCTCCTGCGCGCCCTGGCCTGCTGCCTCGGAGGTACAGCGAGAGATCGTCGGCATTGCGGGAAAGCGGAGCACACCCCTCTGTGCTGTGCAGCAGCTGGCCAGAGCCGTCATACACGAGGAGCTCCAGGACCATCTCCTCGTGTACACCGACGGCTCAGCCCGCGACAGCTGCTCCCTTGCTGCGGCGGCCACCATCCCCGCCCTGCGACTGCACAGCCAGCAACACGCAGCCTTCCTGGGCTCCTCCGCCACGGCGGAGTTGATGGGGATCCGGCTCGGGCTGGACCTGCTGCTCACCCTCGGCCCTCCGCCGCCCAGGAGTGCTCTGCTGTGCGACTCCCGCGCCGCTCTCAGCCGCCTGCAATCTAACGGCCGCGGTACCCCACTAGTGCGGGAAATTCGCTCGCGCATCGAGCGCCTCGCGCAGAGCGGTTGTGTCGTGCGTGCACAGTGGGTGCCCGGTCACTGCGGCATCGCCGGCAACGAAGAAGCTGACGACCTCGCGACCGCTGCACACCAACTCTCTGTCCATTTGCTCTTCCTTATCCTCGCCACTGACTCTCGGCCATTACGCCTCTTTAAGTTCCTGATTCCGCTGCATCTAAATTCGGTAAGGTTGTTTTGGGTACCAGGTCACATGGGCTTTCAATAAATGAGGTTGCAGATTCCTTAGCAAGAGCCTCTCTCAGCGGCCCAATTGTTGCTGTCCTACCATCGTGTGCATATACAGCTGCGGTGAGGTTACGCAGCTACACAATATTTCAGGAATTTGCTGCCTCGGCTCTTACATCGTCTCCCGAATATCAGCATCTTCTGCATCCTTGGAGTAGCAAAGACTGGCGCTCACGCAGACTAGAGGTCTCTTTCACGCGCTTGCGTTGCCGGGTTCCCCTTCTAAATTTCTACCTTCACAGATCTGGCCTGGCAGCTTCCCCACTGTGCCCTTTTTGTGCCGAACCTGAGACAATAGATCACTTCCTGCTGTTCTGCCGCCGCTTTTCTCATTTGAGGAAGCGTCTTTTGCAAATTCCATTTCATCAACTGGGCTTGCCTGTGTCTTCCGCGGTTGTTCTTTCCATTGGCGCTTCTTTGCTTGGACGAAGCGACAGGAGTGTGCGCTCTGCTGTGCAAAATTTTCTTCAAGAAACGCAGCGACTCCCATTCTAATTTCTTTTTCCTGATCTCTGTCAGTAAGACATTGCAACATTACAGGCATTGTGTACTATTATGCACATTAAGCAATTGTCCCGTCTTCGATCTCCAAGTTAACTGGACCCCTTTCCTTCCCTCTTCCAATCTATCAGACTACATACTATTTCCACTGCTTTTCCCGTCAAAAATTTCCTGTATCCAGTAATTAACCGCCTGTGTCTTGGCCACTCCCCCGTAGTGGGTATGTGCCAGCAACGTCTGAGGCCTTCCTTCCTTCCTTCCTACCTGCCAGCGATCTGCCCCTTGCGCTGGAAGACGTGCGTGCGGCCATCCACGACCATCTCCGAAAGCAGCACCCCGACCCACGCATCGCGGGAGGTGAGCGCATCGACAGTGTCACCGGCTGTCGCGCACTTACACGGTCACAACGTGCAATGATCCTCCGCGCGCGCATTGGCTGCGTGTGGCCCGGGGAACGACGGGTGCGTCACGGAATCGCGACGAGTGATGTGTGTGACGGATGCGGTGCAGTGGAAACACTAGAACACCCGCTCCTTCGCTGTTCCGCGTTCGCCGATGCTCGTCGCGATATGCTCGCGGCCTATAGGGCGCAGGGCATACTACCAGACTCCATCAAGACGCTACTGTGGCCGCAGGGCAGTGCGCGCACTCGTGAGCGAACTTTGGTGAGCCTCTGTGCATTCCTCGGACACACGGGCTTGACGTCCCGTCTGTTCTCCGTCAGGTAGTTACACGCAGTGACCGAACGCTCCGCGAGTTCTACCTTGAACGATTAATAACTGGACGCCCCACTCCAG
This sequence comes from Amblyomma americanum, assembly GCA_030143305.2. Classification (NCBI taxonomy): domain Eukaryota; kingdom Metazoa; phylum Arthropoda; class Arachnida; order Ixodida; family Ixodidae; genus Amblyomma; species Amblyomma americanum. The sequence continues at coordinate 5,159 of JARKHS020032296.1, read as the reverse complement.
TTGTAACCAACACACTGCTGTGCGCGTGTGTGATTTAATTCCTCTAAAATGAACTAACCACGCGCACAACCTGGACACATTTCTTATTGTGTAAATAGTTTGAACATATTACTTCTCCCCCTATCCTCTCTTCCTGTCCCCTCACCTCTTTCATTTCATTCCTCCATTCTGCCTGCTGTCCTTTATTTCCGCTGCCCCAGCTCAGGTGCTTCAGTATCGATGGCAGATGCCGGGGCTAGCAAAAATCTTTTCCTTCCTTTTACTATTATTTTTAATAAAACCACTACCACCACCACATCCCTCACGCCGCGGTTCAGGTGTCCACCGAGAAGGGAGAGAGTTACTGCGCCTTTCTCCGAAACCTCAAACTTCTTTGTCCTACTTCTAACATGAAACTTCGAACAAATCAACGTGAACTCTTTTTGGCCTGTTAGGAGTGGGGCTCCAACTCCCATAGCAGGCCACCGGTGTTGGGGGATTGCGCTTCGATCCCACCGCTGCCACCAGTTGTTAGATGCGGGCCCCTGGTTCGCCTGTGCCGTCTCTCGCCAAGGTCGGTGTCCCCGGGTTCCGGATCGGGAGACTGCTGTAGTGGGGTTGACGAAGAGATGAGAGGGTCTTCGAGGTGAAGGAGAGACTGAAGGGTTTATTTACATTTATACAAAGATTGAAAGAGTGAATCGGGAGCTGGCGAACACACGCCAGATCGCTGCTTAAATAGGGTCCGCTGTCCCCAGGTCCCTAGTTGGGGAATCTAGTTCATTAAAAATGCGTCGAATCACTGTGATGTAGATCACGTGTCCAGTCTTCCGGGTCCGCCCCCAGCCACACACTCTTGCCACTTCTGGCAGATTGGGGTCCGCGCTGTCCAGGCTTCAGTGATGAATAGCCCGAAGGGGGTCCCACTGAGAGCGTCGAAGGTCAGTCACCTGCACTTCACAGCGGTAGCGTGGGGGCGAATGGATCCCACCGCAGTTCGCAGAAGCTTTCACGTAGAGCGTGGGAAAGCACAGTCCAAGTCGAAGTTGTTTTCGAAGCACGAAGATTCCAGAGACGTTGGCTTAGTTAAACCCGGCCGCATTTGTCACGGCTGATTTGCAGTTCCGCCGCTCGCCGGCTCCCCCGCCGTCCCCTCCGGGAGAAAAATGTCCTGGGTGGGTCCGGTGTTGAGAACAAAAGACGAGTTCACCAAAGCCTTTCTCAAACAGCAGGGGGGGGGGGGGGAGGACCCTTGTAGACGCCACCACCTGCACTCGTAGCGCTGCAACCACATCGACGGCCCTTTGAAGCCTCGGTAGATTGATGATTCCCAGTGGCTTTAATATTCTTGGCATGTTGGCGTCTCCAAACGTAACAGGCCTGAAGTTTCTCGTGGTATATGATTTATAATTAGAAGGATCGCACAGCTAGCGGAGTTTATTGCCGCTTTAAAATATGTGGCAGTAATGCCGCGGAATTACAGGTAGCATTTTGAAAGATTTCCCCTCAGGTCCAGTCCAGGTCCAGACGCCTTTGAAGGAAACAGGCCGGCGGTTAAGAGCTGTTGTTCAGATTTTCAGCTGTTAAAACTTTGGCACAGAACGCTGATTGCAGCTGTACTTGAGCTGCGGGGTTCGATCCCAGTGCCGCCGGGGAGCTTTCGAATGAGTTAGTGATAACGATGAAAAAGAGATTTCTCACTTGTCTAAAGAGATAGTGGTTATGGCGCTCGGCTAACTGATCCGGAGTTCCCGGGTTCGAGCCCGATCGCGGCGGCTGCGTTTTTATGCCGTTCATTGCCGTCAGGGCCTGGAGCTGAGTAAGCGTTCATGCACTTTTATCAACCCATTCGTACGCTCCGCATTGCGCCTTCTGTGATGAACTGGCAAACTTATACCACATGTTATGGGTATGCTAGAACAATCATGATATTGCGAGAATCCATAACCCAACAACTGAGGACTTGGGAAGTGGCGGTGTCCACCTCACATTCGGAAGACTTGCTTTCGCTGGTGATCCGGGCAAGAGCGGTGGCATAACCCAATCGGCTTCTGGAATGAGGATCCAGCCAACTGCGATTTCTTCTATGCATTAAACGTTTTCTCACTTCTAGTCCAATAATAATAATAATTGTTTTTTTTGGGGGGGAAAGGAAATGGCGCAGTATCTGTCTCATATCATCGTTGGACACCTGAACCGCGCCGTAAGGGAAGGGTAAAGGAGGGAGTGAAAGAAGAAAGGAAGATATGCAACGATGGAGAGGACTCCTGAATGACTCACTCTGGGGCTCTTGAATGCACTGACACGCACGGATGCAGCTCAGTGGTTAGGGCGCTCGACTACTGAGCCGGAGTTCCCGGGTTCGAACCCGACCGCGGCGGCCGCGTTACGATGGAGGCGAAACGCTAAGGCGCCCGTGTGCTGTGCGATGTCAGTGCACGTTAAAGATCCCGCAGGTGGTCGAAATTATTCCGGAGCCCTCCACTACGGCACCTCTTCTTCCTTTCTCTTTCACTCCCTCCTTTATCCCTTCCCTTACGGCGCGGTTCAGGTGTCCAACGATATATGAAGACAGATACTGCGCCATTTCTTTTCCCTCCAAACCAATTTTCAATTGTTGTAGAGAAAACTTACATGACAGATCTGCGGGTATATTGATTGTTATAGTGAAAACGTAAAATATCGGATAAAACTGTGCTCAGAAATTCTTTCCCGTTCAAAAATAATTTTGTCCAGAATTGTTGACCCCGCCGCGGTGGCTCAGTGGTTAGGGCGCTCGACTACTGACCCGGAGTTCCCGGGTTCGAACCCGACCGCGGCGGCTGCGCTTTTATGGAGGAAAAACGCTAAGGCGCCCGTGTGCTGTGCGATGTCAGTGCACGTTAAAGATCCCCAGGTGGTCGAAATTATTCCGGAGCCCTCCACTACGGCACCCCTTCTTCCTTTCCTCTTTCACTCCCTCCTTTATCCCTTCCGTTACGGCGCGGTTCAGGTGTCCAGCGATATATGAAACAGATACTGCGCCATTTCCTTTCCCCCAAAAACCAATTAAAAAAAAGAATTGTTGGGTATGGACTTAATTGTTTTACCCGTGTTTTTCTGGTCAACGCAGCCGATCCTACCAGGCCACCTGTCGAGGTAGTTTTCACCTCCATCTTCATTCCTTTCATCCCTCACGGTTCAGGTGTCCACCGCGAAGGGAGAGAGTTATTGCGCCTTTCTACGTGACCTCAAACTTCTCGTCCTCCTTCTAACATGGAACCTCGAACAAATCAACGTTATCTCTTTTTGGGCCCGAGGTTTTCTCGTGATGTATGATTTATAATTAATAGAATCACGCAGCTAGCGGAATTTATTTCCACTTTGAAATATGTGGCAGTAATGCCGCGGAAATACAGGTAGCATTTTGAAAGGTTTCACTTCAGGTCCAGTCCATGTGCGGATGCCTTTGAACGAAGCATGCCGGCGGTTAAGAGCTGTACGTTATTCAGATTTAAACCGTCCACATCCAAATCGCCGATTGTTGTATTCAGCTTGCCGTTTGAAGAATTCAGTTGAAGTATTCAGTTTGCCCGTACGTGCACTTTCAAAGAAGTTAATGATGAAAAAAATGTGGATTAGCTCAGCTAATCCAGGATATACAAAGCGAAAAATGGCGTTCACTGTGTTCGTTGGCGTTGACAATGTTCTAGACGGCGATGGCTTCGAGAAACGGAAGGGCCCTTAACTGGCTCCCTGGATATGCGGACGCCTCATTCGTGCTTTGATACATGTGGCGGCGGTCTCCACTTGCCCACGGAGCCGGTTATGAATCTGTCCTTTCTTGAAAATGAACGGCCCTTGCAAAGTTGACAACACCAATGAACTCTATGAACGCCGTCGGCTCACTTGTTTTGTTTGGTTTTTGAGGAAAGGAAATGGCACAGTAACTATCTCGCATATCTCGGTGGAAACCCGAACCGCGCCGTAAAGGAAGGGATAAAGGACGGAGGGAAAGAAAAAAGAGAAAACTGGAAATTGAATTTTGCCCCGCCGCGGTGGCTCAGTGGTTAGGGCGCTCGACTACTGATCCGGAGTTCCCGGGTTCGAACCCGACCGCGGCGGCTGCGTTTTTATGGAGGAAAAACGCTAAGGCGCCCGTGTGCTGTGCGATGTCAGTGCACGTTAAAGATCTCCTGCAGGTGGTCGAAATTTTTTCGGAGCCCTCTACTGCGGCACCTCTTCTTCCTTTCTTTTTTCACTCCCTCCTTTATTCCTTCCCTTACGGCGCGGTTCAGGTGTCCAACGATATATGAGACAGATACTGCGCCATTTCCTTTCCCCCAGAACCAATTATTATTATTAATTTTGAGGAAAGGCGCGGCGCTGCGCAGCGGCGAAACACCTGTGGCTCGGTGCTACTAGTGGCGCTTGCGCAGTAGTGACTAGGGAGCGAGCGAAAAACGCGCAGCAGCGGCGAAAGGTCAGGCGACGGAGTCGGCAGTGACCACCTGCGCCGTGCGTGACGTCACTCGTGCTCCGACATACGCCGGCTCGCGCGAAGCGCGGTGTTGACTAGCGTAGTGAAGCTTTTCGCTTCAAAATTGGCAGTGGCTTAGCTCATGCAGCTATGCCAGGATACACGTAGCGAGAGCTGTAGTTCCGCTCTGGTTACGCATGTTGTCGAGTGTGTTGTGACTAAATTGCTTAGCATTGAAGAAGTATTCGGTGAGACACATTATTTATTCAATTGCTGCGTTTTTATGGAGGAAAACGCTAAGCGCCCGTGTGCTGTGCGATTCAGTGACGTTAAAGATCCCCAGGTGGCGAAATTTTCCGAGCCCCCACTACGGCACCTCTTCTCTTTCCTTTCACTCCTCCTTTACCTTCCTTACGGCGCGGTTCAGGTGTCCAAGATATATGAGAAGATACTGCGCATTTCCTTTCCCCAAAAACCAATTATTATTATTATTATTAGCCTAGTGTAGCTCCCGCTACAAAAAACTCTGGAAGCACGCGCTTCTAGGAGAGGAGGAAAACGAAGAAGCCTCCCGCCACTGCGAGGCGCTACGTGGATGATTTCTGCCGACTCTGCAACACTACGCCCATGCTGCTGCACCGTGTCTTGGGAAGAGGAAGCCGCTTGCGTGAGCAGTCGAGTTTACCAAATAGTGCCTGAAACGTCGAGTCGGTTGAATATT